>BLSH010497386.1:129094-163243 GCA_018402905.1 Glandirana rugosa
GAGCTTGATCTGCAACTCAAAGCAGCGGTATGTGAAATCTCTAATTTCTGCTATCTGTCCTCAGAGCAACAGCACAGACAGCAGTAGTAAAGTAATCTATCTCAGGATGCAGGATCAGGTCTTAAAATGGCTCAAATCTGTCCCTCACGCAGTCAGCTACCTCTCCCTACACTAACCCAAGGAGCATGTGACTGCAGCACTGTGACTCCAGCTTATAAAGAGGCTGGGTCACATGATGCACCGGCCAATCACAGCCATGCCATTAGTAGGCATGGCTGTGATGGCTTCTAAGGGCAAACCAGTGAAACGCTTGTTGATTGGCTGCCCTGCAGCTTCTCAACACGTGGAGTAAAATAGCAGAACCCCGGACCGAACCCGAACGATTTTTGAAATGTCCGGGTCCGGGTCCGTGCCACGGACACCCTAAAGTTCGGTACGGACCCGAACGTTACAGTCCGGGTTCGCTCAACACTAGTCCCCACTAAATCAATAGGTACAATGCCCGGTGGGTGTGGAGAAGCGATTCAGTGTACATCTTGTCGCATGTATGCGTTACTTGATAATGCGATTGAGGGCGAATATTGCTGTACAAAATGTAAGAACGTTGTTTCCCTGGAAGCCCAGGTTCTGAATCTAAGGAAGCAACTGTCAACTGAGACGACTCTCCATACTTAAGGAGAGTTGGGACCGTACTCGGCAGGTGCCGGCAGGGGCCAGCACAGAGGCGGGTGGAGACATAGAGGTGCAGGCACCAGAACAGAGTAGTTGGGTGACAGTTAGGAAGGGTAGAAGGCAAAGAGTCAGGGAGGCTGATCCTGGGCTGGAGCACCCCAATAGGTACACCACGTTGTGTGATATTGCGGACACCAGCCAGGAATCAGCATCGCTGGAGCAGAGTGACGCCCCTAGCGGCCAGGGGAGTAACTCCTCCAGCGAGGGTGGGGATGAAGTCAAGCGAAAGGAAAGACAGATTGTGGTGGTAGGGGACTCCATTCTTAGGAACACAGAGAGGCCAATCTGTCACAAAGACCTGAAGCACTGAACAGTATGCTGTTTACTGGGCGCTCGGGTTCGGAACATCACGGATCGGGTGGACAGATTGCTGGGAGGGGCTGGGGAAGACCCGGCTGTCATGGTGCATGTTGGCACCAATGACAAAGTTAGAGGTAGGTGGAGTGTCCTAAAAAAAGATTTCAGGGACCTAGGACCAAAATTGAGGCTTAGGACCTCCAAGGTAGTATTCTCAGAAATACTACCGGTACCTCGAGCCACACCAGAGAGGCAGAGGGAGATTAGGGAAGTTAACAAGTGGCTGAGGAGCTGGTGTAGAAAGGAGGGTTTCGGGTTCCTGGAGAACTGGGCTGATTTCTCAATCGGATACGAGCTATATAGAAAGGATGGGCTGCACCTAAATGGGGAAGGTGCAGACCGGCTGGGAATAAGGATGGCCGAAAAGTTAGAGGGGCTTTTAAACTAGGCAACGGGGGGAGGGTCCAGACTTACTAATAGCCAGAGGGGAACAGAGTCCAGCGGGCGGTATTGGGGGTAGGAGTGATAGGCCAGACAAGGAGGATAAACCCGAGGCAAGTAGTGTAACAAGTCCAATACGCAGACAAGGAATACCCAGCAAGGAAACAGTAGGCGTCCAGACAAAACTACGTGGCGTATTCACTAATGCCAGGAGTCTGGCAGACAAGATGGGAGAACTAGAGCTGCTACTGTATGAGGAGGAATTAGATTTTGTGGGAATTTCGGAGACTTGGTTCAACAGCTCTCATGATTGGCTGGCTACCATTCAGGGGTATTCCCTATATCTCAGGGATAGGGAGGGCAAAAAGTGGGGAGGGGTATGCCTGTATATAAAAAATGACATAAAAATGAATGTGAGAGATGACATTACTAGTGGTTCTGGGGAGGAAGTTGAAGTCTTATGGGTAGAGCTACAAAGGGAAGATACCAGGGGGAAAGTATTACTGGGAATATGCTATAGGCCTCCAAATCAGAGGGAGAAGGAGGAGGCGGATCTTCTATCACAATTTGGAATAGGATGGGAAGTGTTATTATAATGGGGGATTTTAATTAACCAGATATTGACTGGGAGGAAGGTACTGCACGTTCAGCTAAGGCTCGCCATTTCCTAAATGTCCTGCAGGATAATTTCATGGGTCAGATGGTAAATGTACCAACAAGAGAAAAAGCATTATTGGACCTTCTGATTACTAACAACACAGACCTGATCACAGACGTGGAAGTAAGGGGCAATCTAGGAAATAGCGATCACAGGACAATTAGTTTTAGTATAAATTGCACAAATAGGAAACGCAAGGGGAATACAAAGACACTGAATTTTAAAAGAGCCAACTTCCAGAAACTACGCTCGTTGCTGGAACTTGTTAACTGGGATAAAATTCTAGGAACAATGAATGCGGAGGAAAAATGGGAGTGCTTCAAGAACATACTAAACAAAGGTGTTAGCCAGTGTATCCCAACAAGAAATAAAATTAAAAGAGCTAACCAAAGACCAGGATGGCTTAACTCCGACATAAAGGCACACATAAAAGCAAAAAAGAAGGCCTTCAAAAAATACAAGGAGGAGGGGTCTCAGTCAGATTTTCAGTACTACAAAACACGCAATAAGGAATGCTAAGGTGCAATCAGAGCAGCTAAGATTGAACATGAAAGACACATAGCTGAGGAAAGTAAAAAGAATCCCAAGAAATTCTTTAAGTATATAAATAGTAAGAGAGGGGGGTCAGGTCATATTGGCCCAATAAGGAGTGATGAAGGTATTTTGGTTACAGAGGATGGAGAAATGGCAAAGGTGTTAAACTCATTTTTCTCCTCAGTATTCACAAAGGAAACGGGGGGATCAATTATTCACAACTACAATGCTGGTCCTCATGACACATCACAGGAAGCACCCGTGTGGCTGACTGAGTCTGAAATCAGGAATAGGCTTGAAAATCTGAACACCAATAAGTCACCGGGCCCAGATGGCTTACACCCAAGGGTCCTTAAGGAACTTAGCCAAGTTATTGCCAGACCCTTGTACCTAATCTTTAAGAGCAGTTTTCTGACTGGTATGGTACCAGCTGACTGGAGGAAAGCTAATGTGGTACCAATATATAAAAAAGGACCAAGATATATCCCTGGGAACTACAGACCAGTTAGCTTAACATCAATAATTTGCAAGCTCTTGGAGGGAATAATAAAGGATTATATACATGATTATTGTAACGAGAACGGTATCATTAGTGGTAAGCAACATGGTTTCATGAAGAATCGTTCTTGCCAAAGCAATCTATTAACCTTCTATGAGGAGGTGAGCTGCCACCTAGATAAAGGAAGGCCTGTAGACGTGGTGTATCTGGACTTTGCAAAAGCATTTGATACAGTTCCCCATAAACGTTTATTGAAAGCTGGCTGCAGGGGAGAGTCTAGAGGGTGGTGATAAATGGGGAATACTCAGAATGGTCTGGTGTAGAAAGTGGGGTTCCCCAAGGTTCTGTCCTGGGACCAATCCTTTTCAATGTATTCATAAATGATTTGAGGATGGTACCAAGATAAGCAGGGCAATAAACTCTCCACAGGACGTGGAAACCTTGCAAGAAGATCTGAATAAATTAATGGGGTGGGCAGACAAATGAGATTTAACGTAGAAAAATGTAAGATAATGCATTTGGGTATCAAGAACATGAACGCAAACTACTCACTAGGGGGAGAGCCCCTGGGGGAAACTAGGATGGAAAAAGACCTAGGGGTCCTAGTAGAGAACAGGCTCAGCAGTGGCATGCAATGCCAGGCTGCTACAAGCAAAGCCAACAAAGTGTTGGCATGCATCAAGAAAGGGATTAACTTCAGGGATAAATCAATTCTCCCACTATACAAGTCTCTGGGAAGGCCGCACCTGGAGTATGCCGTACAGTTCTGGGCACCAGTCCTCAGGAAGGATGTCCAGGTATTGGAAAGGTTTCAGAGAAGGGCCACAAAGCTAATTAAGGGATTGGAAGACCTTAGTTATGGGGAAAGATTACAAGCACTGAACTTATTCTCTCTGGAGAAGAGACGCTTGAGAGGGGATACGATTTCAATGTACAAATACTGTACTGGTGACCCCACTATAGGGACAAAACTATTCAGCACAAGGGAGTACACAAAGACACGCGGCCATTCACTAAGAATAGAGGAAAGGCGGTTTAACCTTAAAATGCGTAGAGGTTTCTTTACGGTAAGAGCAGTGAGAATGTGGAATTCCCTTCCACAAGCAGTGGTTTCTGCTGGGAGTATAGATACATTCAAAAAACTACTAGATGCACACCTAAAGGACCACAGCATTGAGGGATATACAATGTAATACTGACATAAAAGCACACACATAGGTTGGACTTGATAGACTTGTGTCTTTTTTCAACCTCACTGACTATGTAACTATGTAACTATGTAACATAATTGACCTACCTGCAGCTCAGGGAGTGCATGTGGTCCTTTGGCACCTATTTTGCAGTTCTTGATGCCCCTACAGACAGTAGCCTGTGTTTTGCTGACCTATCTACTTACTCATGTGGGGTTGAGTGTATGTATGTGCAAGGGTTTGGATCACAAGATATTTCTTGGGAAAAATATCATTCCTTTCTATTACATGATTCTCACGGACAGCATCAGGGACACCATATTCTGACATCACATATTAATATATTTTGCATGTGTAATTTATTTTTTAACTTTCATATCTAGCTTGAATTAAATGCAGCAGCAGCAATCTGATTCATTTCAATGGTGGTAGCAGGCCTGAATTGGCAGGTGGAAGTAGCAGCTACAGCAGATCTAAAAGCTATAGGAAAGTTCCAAAAAAATAAATATTTTAACTTCGTACAAATAGCCAGTGGCAAAACAATTTCATGGTGTAGTTTGTGAGCTTCTTTTTCCCAGTACCACACTGCATTATCTTAAAAGTTTAATAAAATGTCAAAACAAAATCCACTAAAACACTTCAAAACTGCAAACTCCATCCCTGTATCCCCAATTATTCTCTCAAATATTTCAAGAATAGGCTTCAGTTATACACTTGGGAGTAATTGTCCAGTGTCAGGATGTTATGCACTTGAATAGGCTGCAAATAGAAATAGCTCTTCAGTTTGGGTCATTTTTAATGTATCTGCTGCTAAAAGCACCATTGTGGTCTACACCCTCTGCCTGCAGCAAATTATTGGTGGTAAAAGTAAAAGTCATTCGAGTAACAAATATATATGGAAACACATTACTCTGTACCACAGGGCTAATGCACTGTTTTTCTCCTCCTTCTCAAGGACACATATGGGTCATTTTTACAAGGACAGCTAATGTGCCATTTTCTCCTACTTCTCTCCTGCTCTACTTCTAATCCTGCCATGGGAGGAGGGTTGGGGTTCTGGCAGTGAGGAGGAGGGATGTAGTTCTGGCATTGAGGAGGAGAAGAGTGTAGCAAAAACAAAGAACATCAACTTTCTGCGCTTCCACAGAGCGGGTATAAGGGTAGGCTGTATTAAGAGAAGGTGGGATAGGGCCAGAGGGAAGGAGAGGTAGCTGTCTGTCATTCCCCAAATCTTACTTAAAGTGAAAAATGGGCAGAGAGAGTCTGGATGCTGTTTTAGTTGGTGCAGCGACATTTGAGCAGGTCTTTCTTAACATCTCCTAAGGGACACTGGGCAGGGACTGCCCCCACGCCGGGTTCATAATCAAAGGGGATATTTTGTCGGCCTGGGGTTTGGATCACTTACTTATTGGCGTGGTGACATACTACCTTTGGATCCTAGGGGACATTGATGTTTTTCAAGATATCAGCGATCCAACCAATGGTGACCCAGAGTTACTGCACTCACTGTACCAGCCTGAAAATCTTAGGTCTGAAGTCTGCTTTGGAAGCCCTTACGTTCCCATATCTATCTTTGACTAACAGTGACTATATACCCTGATCCTCCCTAAGATCCCCTGAAGAAGCCCTAAACCCAGGGCTAAATGCATCGGGTTGGAAAGGATCACTGCACCTTTCATGGATATGCACTTTTTGATCACCTAAATGTGGCCTGAGCCTGTTTCTGTTCTACATGCAGATCGGTTTCTTGGGCCAATTACATATATGTTTGTCCACGAAATGGTATATTTATGTGGTATTTAATAAGGGATATGTTTAAGTCACATTGATGTCAATTTTGATGTCTTTTCCACACTCCATGTGTATGTTGGAGTTAATTTTTTGTGTCAATTTTTAATATGAACCTATTAAATTTTGTATATTTTGTATATTTTTGCCACGAGTGTCAGTTATGTTCTTTCAATTAGGGGGTATACCAGCACCTCTAAAGTCCTATCAACCTTTATCTCCTTTCTCTTGTGTTCATTCATTCTTTATAGGGATGTGGTGCTGGTGCAGTTCTGCAGTATTCTCTATGTTGTGTTAGCTTGGCTGTCATATACTTGATTTACTAAATTTAGGCAATTTCTTTTTACTGCATCCCCTGCACTGGGGGAGTCTATGGTCTATATAGGGAGGTCTGTACTGGGGAGGAAAGGTTAGACTAAGGGAAGAGGTCTGTACTGAGGTCAGAGGGGAGAGGTCTGTACTGGGGAATCTGTGGTCGATACTGGGGGGGAGGTCATACTAGGGGGAAAGGTTTGTACTGAGGGCAGAGGTCTTTACTGGGGGTCTGTGGTCTGCAGATGGTGAGGTCTGTACTGAGGGGGAAAGGTCATACTAGGGAGAGAGGTTTGTACTGGGGGAAGAAGTCTGTACTGGGGGGTCTGTGGTCTCCTGGGGGAGAGGTATGTACTGGGGGGTCTTTGGCCTGTACTGGAGGAAGGTCTGTAATGTAGAGGGAAGGTTGTTCTTGGGGAGAGGTCTATACCCCAGACTGTCTGTAAGTATAGCAGTTTTTAGCAGCAGCAACTATCTATCTCTGAAAATAGTTTCTGATCTTCCATATCTACTCCATGTCTCCTCCAACACACAGTGACAAAAGTTTGCTGGGAACCCTGATTTCTATATAGAGAGGCTGAAACATAGGAAAACCTCTATGACTGGCCCTTCTAAGCTACTTGGCCACAGTTTAGAGGCCAGGAAGTGTATTATTGGTAACTGGTTGCTATAGCCACAGCCAACAGCCACATTAGTTTGCCATTCTCTTGAACTGCAAGGGACTTAGGTTCAAGTAGAAACTCATTGTCAACCTGAACGCAAAGCTCACCCCTACTGGCCAGTGAAGGAAAACATTCTTTTAACTAGCTTCTAGTAGTCAAATGGTTTAATTATTTTATTTTAGAGGGCTCTAGGGAACACGTGGTGGTGTTGATTTTCAAATGAGCTGTATTAGCTATGATCTCCAGAAGTCCCAGGTATTTGTCTCAAGTCTATGACTGTCTCTGAAAACTTGCACCCAGTCTTCAACCACACTTACAGCATATTTGCAGTCTCCAAACATCTTTTTCAGCATGCCCCCTGTCTTTAATCTCCTGCAGCATGCCCGTATTCTTTCACTATTTCTTGCTGCATATCTACAGTCTCTGACAACTTTGTGTAGCAATACATTCACTAAATAATATGTGTGGCCCTTTAGCGATGTTAGGGCTGCACTTGAGGCCCCCCATGACAAGAAAATTGACCATTAGTGGTCTTCGTCCACAATGATTCTGACAGACGAGAGCAACGTGTGTTCCCTTTTTCCCACAACACTGCTATTTAGTTGGCTTCCCTAACTCACTTCACATAGAAACACATGATTGTTCACGTCCTCTCTTGAGACCCATCTGTTAGTACACAGTTTTCCAGGCAATGGCTTTTAGTATGTATAACATTAAAAATACACTCTTTCATGTGAAGAGCTTCCTGAGCAGGAAAAAGCAGACCAAAGAACTCTGTGAGCTCAAAGGTCTCTTTAGTATAAGCAAGAAAATCTGGCTAACAGTTTTAACCTGAGACAAGTTACATCATGATGTTAAAGGTAAAATGCATCTATTATTGTGGCTGCTTGATTGCAGTCAACTTTCCAATGCATATTACATGCAGTCTTCCTGTTCTCGGGCAATGTAGAAAACAGAATCTAATCTCCTGTCTAAGTGCAGTCATATAACTTCAGTCTCTGAGACTGAATATGGTTTACTTGAATTCCCATCAGTACCCAATGATATTGCACAGAAGTATATAGCAGTAAAGAACATATCAAGAAATCATAGTAATAGGTACCATACTGTCAGTGGCTCCTTTGTCAGTGTAACCAGCACTACCACCAAAAATATGACTATAGGAGTTTCTTTATTTAGCTCTTTTAGCCAGTCTCTGGATAAACAGCCTTGTTCAGGCTTATAACTGCAAAACCTGTTCTAAGAAAAATATGGAGGGTGCACTTTTTGATCTCTTTATGAACATGATAACTGCATTGCGGCCATGCTGGTATTCTGGGTTCAGTACATAGTCATTAACCAGCAGCAAATATGCAAGAGAATTAAGTCAGACTGAAGAAGGATGTCCTGATTTGCATACTTGTTCTGGGCTCATTTAGAAAGTTTTGAAAATAATGAATCAGTATGACAGCCAGGCAATTTTACATTTTCACAAGGAGTAGCCATCAATGGCAGGCTCTGTCTTTCTTTTAATGCAAACATTCTATGAGTGCAGAATCCCATAAGCAGAAACCACTTATAATTTCAAAGCTCAGACCAGGAAATGATAAGTCCTGATTGGTTGCTCTAGGTTACTACACTTAAAGCTATTGTAAAGTAAAAATCTTTTTTTAATAAAAATAAGAAACATCTCTATACTTTACTGCTCCACATCATGGGTCCCCTGCTGGCTCCTCCTCTATGTCCAGTGCCCCCACGGGAAGCCGCTTCCCATGGGGCACTCATGCATGCTCGCTCCCGAGCCCTGCTGCTGCTTCCATTGATACAGACAGCAGGATTTGGCCCTGCCCCCTGCTCCCCACTCCTTGTCGATGGCTTTGATTGACAGCAATGGGAGCCAATGGCTCCCGGTGCTCCAGCAAAGCCAGTGAGACAAAAAGTGAGGGGATAGAAGTGCTGCAGCTGTGCTCAGCTCTGGATCGAATGAGGGCTTAGGTCACATCTTCAATGGGCAACATTGATGAGAGCAGAACTATGAGAGGGGCCCAGCAGGACTCACTGCAAGCTGCCTGCAGAATATTACAGTGGGATGGGTACATGACCAGTCATCTTGCACAAGATGAGACAGCAGCATTGACTGGTCTTGTTTACAGGACATCTTAGAAAGTAGTCATATGATCATGTTTCATCATCAGAGGATTTCCCTTGCCTCTTGCTCAGAATTTTAAGATTTATTCCACTTTCTGTCTCACTAAAAATGGTCAACAGGATGAATAGAATCTCCCCAGAGGCGACACAAAGAGCAATAAAAACTTTCCAATTGGTGTAACCCTGCCCACTCTATAAAATAATTTATGCCTTTAAATATACTTTGAGGTGGATTGTGGTGGCTAGGGTGCATTGGACTTTCTTTGGCATTCAAGGGTACTGAAAGCTCCTTTTAACTGTCTTCATTACCCTCATTATACAATGCTTTTTTTCACAGATAGAAAATAAGGAGCAAAATATAAAAAATAAATTACCCTAAATACAAAGTCAAGCAAGCAAATGATGCTTCAGCATCTCACTGAGTGAAATTAAAGCAGATCTCCTTAGGTGACTATATCTTGCTTCAAAAGGTAGGGAAAAAAGTGCAGGATTAGTTAAAGGTGTGGGGAGAACGGAGGTCAAGGGGTACAATATGGATTGGCTAAGAGTTTAAAGTGAAGTTACACCCACATTTGGATCTTCCACTTCTCGGATTCTTCCCCCCCCCTCCGGTGCCACATTTGGCACCTTTTGAGGGGGAGCGGATACCTGTCTGTGACAGGTATCGTGTCCTCACTTCCGGGAATCCGGGCTGCGGCAAATTACATCAGCGGCCCGGCTCCCTCCTCCCTGCTCTGGGGCTGGGCCAGTAGCAGTGGAGCGTCGTGCATGGGGCCCCAGCATGAAACAGTAATGCTTCACTGCCGGGTTCCCTTACTCGCAATGGCGGCGGCAGCACCTGATAGCTGATGGAAACATCAACTGCGGTGCCGACATTGCTGGACTCCAGGACAGCTAAGTGCCATATTATTAAAAGTAAGCAGTTACAGTATGTGTAGCTGCTGGCTTTTCATTTTTTGCTGGGCTGAGCAGACCTCCTCTTTAAGGTTGAAAGTGAAATTGGTCACTTTTCTTTGAAATCATTTTTTCTACTTAAATCACTCTACTCATCACTAGTTATTATATTTCTCTATTGTAACTTTTTGTATGTGTTGCGGCATCTCATCAAAATCCATTTTATTGTTTTTCTGTGAACAAGACTCAAATGTGTGGCTTTTACATGCGTAAGGCCTCGCGAGTTGTCTTTGCTTTGTTCTCTTTGCTGCTGAGGCTAACTTACAATAGGTAAAGTTTGACTTTAAGTCCCAGCCATGCCAATGGTACAGAAAAAAGTCAATCAAAGAAACAGGGTGAACTATAAAAAAAAGTAGACCTTTTGCTTCTGCACAGACCTGGTCAGGGAGGCCTGCACACTGAGGGGAGTCCTTCTGTACTTTGAAAAGAAGACATTCCACACCCAGGGGGGAGTCCTTCAACACACTGATAACTTCCAAAGATCAATACAGAAAAAAGAGAGGGTCTTTCCTGCCAAAGCTTTTCTATGTTTTCCACATTGTTGTGTTTTGACCTATTATACTACAATGCAAACAGTGGTGTCTCTGGAGATTTTTTAGTGTGGCTGCTGTATGGGTGCTTGTGTAGCTGAGTAACATAGCAAGCTCATATACAGCACCTGGCTAGCAAAAAGAGTGCCCTTTTTTTAAGTATAAGATTAGAAGTGGGTGCTGATATATATAAAGGTCAACACAACAGTAGGCTAGGTAGGTCAGTCTATAAACGCTAAAGCAGAAAATTCTGAATTCGCTGCAGATTACAGTCCTCTTCTCCAATATTGTAAACGATTGGCCAGTCTTGGCATCCCTGGCAAGCACGGTGTATTAACCACTTCAGATCTGCGCTATAGCCAATTGACGGCTACAGCGTGGATCTGAATTACCAGGAGGCCGTCAATTGACATCCTCCCCTTTCCGCAATCCAGGGCTCGCTCTCGCAGCCGCCGGCAGCGTGAGTGTGCCCGCGGATCGGGCAGACTCGATGTCCGCCGGAGACCCTCAATCTCTTCACAGAGAGCCAGAACGGGGAACCGCCAATGTAAACACGGCAGTTCCCTGCTCTGTGAGGGATGGCATGACAGATCTACTGATCCTTGTGATCTGGATCAGTTAGATCTGTTATGTCCCTGTCAGCCCCACCCCCACACAGTTAGAACACATACAGGGAACACATTTAACCCCTTGATCGCCCCCCTTAGTGTTAACCCCTTCCCTTCCAATGACATTTATAAAGTAATCGGTGTCTATTTTTAAATTTGGTCGCTGTATAAATGTCATTGGTCTCAAAAAAGTGTCAAAAATGTCAGACATGTCCTCCGCAATATCGCAGTCCCGATAAAAATCGCAGACGGCTGCCTTTACCAGTAAAAAAAAAAAATAATAAAAATGCCATAAACCAATTTCCATAGTTTGTAGGTGCTATAACTTTTGTGCAACCCAAAAACAAAAAATATGTAGAAGAATATATGTTGGCCTAAACTGGGGAATAAATGTATTTTTTATTTTTGGATATGTATTATAGCAAAAAGTAAAAAAAAAGCTATTTTTTCAAAATTGTCGCTCTTTTTTTTGTTTACAGTGCAAAAAATAAAAACCGCAGAGGTGATCAAATACCACCAAGAGAAAGCAAGGACAAGGACATCAATTTTGTTTGAGTACAGCGTCGCACAACCGCGCAATTGTCATTCAAAGAGTGACAGCGCTGAAACCTGAAAATTGGTCCGGGCAGGAGGAGGGTTTAAGTGCCCAGTAAGCAAGTGGTTAAACACACAGTATATAGGTAGTCTTGTTGAAAAAAGACACAAGTCTATCCAACTCAATCCACAGAGAAAAAAAAACACACACACACACAAAACTCCATATACACAATCCTAAACCCACAGTTGTTCCAGAAGAATGCAAAAAAAAACAATAAGGCATGATCCAATTTACTCCAGTGGGGAAAAATATCCCTTCCTGATCCCCTAAGAGTCAAGAGATGTGATACAGTAATGGGAAGGGCAGATGTACTGATGGACAACTGGTAAATGGAGCAGCACAGATAGGACCCATCGAAGGGCTGGCTAATCCAAGTGTTGTTGGAAGGTGGGTGTACACCTATTTTTACTAGCCATGAATAAAAAATAAAATGCAACAGTTATTCTTAAAGTCATTGTTTGCGACAACGTAGCTTGGTGTCTGTAACAAGCCCAGGTGATGCTGCGATGCAAGACTGGGATAACGTCTGGTCTATTGCACAGTGCTATTAAATAAGCCCCAGCATGAATACAAAAAATAAAAACACCGTTTTCAGCAATGATTCTGCCTAAGGAACTCTGTACCAGAAATACAGAACATTACTCACAACTTATATGTTATTAAGTCTCTAACTCAGTGGCGGCAGTTGAGACTATATAAGCACTTTTATATTTATACTCAGAAGAAGTGTTCTTTTATGAGGGTCTTAATGCCACAGGATTATCTGTGTTGTTTTTAGTGTTACATTAGTCATTCTTCAGGGAAATGTGAAATTCGGTGCTTGCCATTTCTGTTTTACAGCAACCATAAGTAATTGAATGCATTGTGATATTGTTTTTATTTGATTATTTCACCAGGTTATTCACACTTTTCAATAACTGCACCGGCTTTTCTATACAACATTTCACATTCTATAGCTTTGTAGCTATAGGCTATGTTAAAAAAGAAAACAAGAGTTTACAAAGCAGTGAATTGCCTATAATATACATTAACATAAACATGTTCCTAAGCTACGTATTGGCAATAAAAGGACATGCATATAAACAGATAAAAGAAAGTCAATTAGAGCAATGCACGCTTAATTCCTACCACCACGTCAACATGACATATAAGATTTCAATAAGCATCATCTGCTGAAAAAGCTGCTGAAAACTTCAAGTCTTACAATGGATTGCTTGACTCATATATCAGGGCTTCTAATTAACTTATTTAGACCATGTTATCAGCTATCAGTGAACAACATGAATTTCCCTTCTAATAATTCAAAAGCTGCAAATGCTGTACTCACTTCCTGCACTGTCATAATGTTGAATAATTGCTATGGATTTAGCCATATGGGACAATTATCAAACATTTTGGAAAGAATGACTGCTGCACAATATCATATATACAATGGCAATTCCCAGAAGCATATGGAACAGGTTGCTACAACTATTATGTACTTATTTACAGGTTTTGAGTGAATTAGTGCATATAAGTTCCTGCACATGTGGAAGTTATATATTAATCCAACGAGATGGATATAAACTATTTTGAAAAAAAAAAGTTGTTAGGCCAGTTATTGGATATGATGGGTTGTTTAAGTTATTACATTGTATATCTCACCTCATTCTTTAAGCAAATATCTTTACAGGTTACATATATAGTTTAAATAATGATTGGTCTCTAAATTGTATTACTTGTACAGTGATGTGACTATAGGTTAAGCAGGATGTTAAGAATATTTTAACTGTAAATCTGGTGCAGCTGGGCATGGTAGCCAATCAGCTTCTATCTTCAACGTGTTCAATTAAGCTTTGACAAAAAAAAATGGAAGCTGATTGGTTATGCAGAGCAGCACCAGATTTTGCACTCTCCAGTTTTAGTGAATCAACCCCTTTGCCTGTTTTTAAAAGTTATAAGTCAAGATGTTATTGCAAAGAGGCATGATTTATGTTTTTTTTTCTTAAAGTTGGTGCATGTAGTAGCAACTATACTGTATATAGCTTTCTTAAATTTGAATAGCTTGATTTATACGGCAGTTGCTTTGAGCCTTGTGAGACTTAGCATCTGGGAATAGTAACTATGTTTCTGAGTATATTACCTGGATTAACAACATTAGGTACTGTAAGAATCCCAAACATTCCTTGGCAAACGTTAGCAGATGTTATTTTGTCTTTATCATGTAACTCTAAGGTATTACTTTGATGTTATTTATTTCAGGTACTTATATAGCGCTGTCAATTTATGCAGCGCTTTACATATATATTGTACATTCACATCAGTCCCTACCCTCAAGGAGCTTACAATCTAAGGTCCCTAACTCACATTCATACATTCACATACTAGGGCCAATTTAGAAAGGATCCAAATTAACCTACCAGCATGTCTTTGGAGTGTGGGAGGAAACCAGAGTACCCGGAGGAAACCCATGCAGGCACAGGGAGAACATGCAAACTCCAGTCAGGTAGTGTCGTGTTTGGGATCCGAACCAGCAACCCTTCCGCTGTTAGGTGAAAGTGCTATTCACTACACCACTGTGCCTCTCAGTGCAATTGAAATCCCAGCAAAAGGAACAATATTATCATCACTTCTCTGTAGGCTGCTCACTACTAAGCCTAGGTTCATACTTGTGCGAACACAGACATCGCATGTGATTCGCACCCGCACTGCGGTGCCAATCACATTCGATGTCTGTGCAATGCGAGTTCAGCCATACAGTTGTATGGCTGAACTTGCATTTGATTCGCAGGAATATAGTGCAGGGACTTTTTTCCACACTGGAATCAGAATGCATGGGTGTTCTGACCTATGCTATCTGACTTCTGTGCGAGTTCACAGTTCGTACTGCGATCTGTGAACTGATCTGGGGGTGTCATTAACATTGTACTGACACCCGCAGCGGTTTTCAGAGGGCAATGTGAACTGCCTGTGGGAGAGATGCAATGCGGGAACCGCGCCAGTTCCCGCATCGCACATGTGTGAACCTAAAGGTGCTATAGATATAGGCGGGTGGTTGGTCACCCATCAATGAAAAGCCCAATGTCAATAGGGGTTGAATGGGGAGTTGGACATGATGTAGGCACATGCTGTCAGTACTACATATATCCGAAAGAGAAGAGGGGGGGGTGGCAATAGTGATCAGAATAATCTGTCTCATATACACTCACCAGCCACTTTATTAGGTACACCTGTTCAATTGTTTGGTAACACAAATTGCTAATTAGCCAATCACATGGCAGCAGCTCAATGCATTTAGGCATCTAGATGTGGTGAAGATAACTTGAACTGAGCATCAGAATGTGAATTTTTGAATGTGAATGTGGCATTGTTGTTGGTGCCAGACAGTCTGGTCTGAGTATTTCAAAAACCGCTGATCTACTGGGATTTTTACACACAACCATCTCTAGGGTTTAGAATGATCCAAAAAATAGAAAATAACCAGTGAGTGGAAGTTGTGTGGATGAAAATGCATTGTTGATGTCAGAGGTCAGAGGAGAATGGACAGACTGGTTCGAAATTATAGAAAGGCAACAGTAATTTAAATAACCACTCATTACAACCAAGGTATGTAGAATACCATCTCTGAATGCACAACACATCAAACCTGGAAATAGATGGGCTACAGCAGCAGAAGGCCACACCGGGTGCCACTCTTGTCAGCTTAGAACAGGAAACTGAGGCTACAATTTGCATAGACTCTCCAAAATTGGATAATAGAAGATTGGAAATCAATGGTTCAGGATGGTGGTAGTGGTGTAATGGTGTGGGGGATATTTTCTTGGCACACTTTGGGTCCCTTAGTACCAATTGAGCATTGTTTAACCTGAGTATTGTGGCTGACCATGTTCATCCCTTTATGACTATAGTGTACCCATCTTCTGATGGTTACTTCCAACAGGATAATGCACCATGTCACAAAGCTCATATAATTTCAAAATGTTTTCTTGAACATGACAATGAGTTCACTGTACCCCAATGGCCTCTACAATCACCAGATCTCAATCCAATACAGCATCCTTTAGGTTGTGGTGGAACAGGGAGATTTGCATCATGGATGTGCAACCGACAAATCTGAGGCAACTGAGTGGTGCTATCATGTCAATATGGACCAAAATATCTGAGGAATGTTTCCAACACCTTGTTGAATCTATGCCACAAATAATTAAGGCAGTTTCGAAGGCAAAAGGGGGTCCAACCGGGTACTAGCAAGGTGTACTTAACCACTTGCCGACCGCCGATCGGCATCTGACGGCGACAAGGTGGCTCTCCCAGGCAAAACGCCGTCACATGACGGCGGCTGCCAGATCGCGCACTGTGAGCGCGCGCGCCGCCGGTGGCGCGCCCGCACGCTCACTGTGTCCGGGGAGGGCCAGGGAGCGGGTGCGGTGGAGTCGATCTCCGCCGGCTACCCGCGATGCCCCCCCCCCCGGAGTGAAAGAACGGAGGTCCGTGTAAGTAAACACGGACCTCCGTTCTATGAGGGGGAAAGGGCTGTGATCACAGCCTTCCTCTACATGGAAGCTGTGATCACTTCCCTTCCCCAGCTGGGGCAGCCCAAACACAGTTAGAACACGCCCAGGGAACACAGTTAACCCTTAGAGCGCCCCCTGCAGGTTAACCCCTTCACTGCCAATGGCATTTACACAGTAATCAGTGCATTTTTATAGCACTGATAGCTGTATAAATGCCAATGGTCCCAAAACAGTGTCAAAATGTTCCGACATGTCCGCTGAAATATCGCAGTACCGCTAAAAATCGCAGATCGCCGCCATTACTAGTAAAAAAATAAATAAATAAATAAAAACCCCAGAAATGAATTCTCATCATCCGTAAACGCGGCAACTTTTGCGCAAACCAATCAATAAACGCCGATTGCAATTTTTTTTATCACAAATATGAGGAAGAATATAAATTGGCCAAAACCGATGAAAAAAAATGTTTTTTTATATTTTTTTTGGTTTTGTATTTTAGCAAAAAGTAAGAAATTTGGGTTTTTTTGCAAAATTGGCGCTCTTATTTTGTTTATAGCGGCGATCAGAAATGACGCAGCGGTGATCAAATACCACCAAAAGAAATCTCTATTTGTGGGAAAAAAAGGACGCAAATTTCGTTTGGGTACAACGCCGCACTACCGCACAATTTTCAGTTAAAGCGACGCAGTACCGAATCGCAAAAAGGGCTCTGGTCAGGAAGGGGGCAAATCCTTCGGGGGCTGAAGTGGTTAATAAAGTGGTCGGTGAGCATATGTTCCCCTGGGATGGAGGAGGGTGTCTCCATACACAGTTATCTCATGTTTGTTAGTAGTTTGTGCTGCAACATTTTAATTACTGAGAATTTATGACTAACAATAATTCATATGTTGTAATGTGTAAAAAAAGTAAGCATAGTCATATGATGATGTTGGAAAAACTTCAGTTAAACTGCAGAAACAAAACCCATGACTAACATGCCTTAGCAAATATCTTAATTTTCTTCAAAGGAAAAAGTATTTAAAAATGTATTTTTCTATGTGGGAACATTAGAACTAAGAAGTAAGAAAGACCATAATGAATTGCTGGTGTAATGATAGACACACCCTGGTCATATATCTTACTCCTGCATGGAAAAAAATCCTTTTAGTCTTGGTGACATTGCATAGCTTGTATAAGTCTTCCAGTGGTAGCCACCAGAAAAATGGATCAGCAGGGTACCCTACTCCACTTCCGTAGGCGTGCCACAGAATGCTACATTACCCAACTCCAACTCACAGTCTCTCCTTATATACTGTCTGTGGACAAGCTCTTGAGAGTCAAGGCAGCATGGCTGTCACATACTTGGGCAGAGGGGCTGCTTCCCATGTCGCTCCAGTCCAGATCTACATGGTAGTATCGAAAGGTTACACACACAAGGGCTACAAGCTGGCTTAATTGCTGGAGATAACAGATTAGTTGTGGAACATGCTAAAGTTGCAGCAACAAGTGTGCAGCAGCAGTACAGAGCAGGAGACAGATGCAGAGTCAGCAGAAAAGGTGGGCACAGCAGTGTCAGGCAGGATACATGCGCAGAGTCTGGAACACAAGCACTCAGCAATGGTAGGTAAAGTGTTAGGAATACAGGCAGGTAACTAGAGTCAGGCAGGAGACAGGAGCAGATTTATGAACTGCAACTAGGGCATTTGAGCATAAGCAAGTAAAGTCAAGTCACATATATAGCTGACCACTCTGCAACTGGATCCTAGATCAGCCTGTGGCCATGCTGTAATTCCCCTACCAATGGCCATATTCCATAATGTGCCCATGTTGGGTTTTGCATTTTCCCTAACCATAAGCATATTGGATCTTGTTATTTTCCTGATCCCAGCAATGTTGAATCCTTGAATTTGCCTGACCATGGCCATTTTTGATCCTGGCATTTCAATTGTGGATAGTGGATACTGAAATTACCAGTATGCAATGACCTTGTTTAATAAAAACATTTTTAAAAAGCACAAGGAAGGACTCCAAGTGCAGTATTAAAAACAGTAAGATTTGTTCAATAAAAACACTCAAAGCTAGGGCACATACAAATGTGATATTGTACTGTAGCATGTAATCAATGCGGATCAAGCTATGGAGTAAGACTCAAGTAGCCCTGGCCAGGGGAAGCAGGGGGAATTCTGTAATGTAGAAGGCTCTGAAGCCTTGCATGGAACCAACACCAACCACAGTCAGAAGTAGTCATTCCCATTCTAGCTGCAGTGTAGGGTTGTTTTTCTGGGGAAACCCTTCCCCCTTTCATCAGCCTAAACTACATGGGATTATGTGGACATACTCTACAGCTTGATCCTGCTGCACTGTTACATGCCACAGTACAAGACCACATTTGTGAGTGCGCTAGCTTCCAGTGTTTTATTGAAGAAATACTATTGTTTTTAATACTACACTTAGGGGTTGATTTACTAAAGCTTGAAAGTGCAAAATTTGGTGCAGCTCCACACAGAAACCAATCAGCCTCAAGGTTTTATTGTCAATGCTTGATTGAACAAGCTGAGGTTAGAAGCTGATTGGCTAGCATGCACAGCTGCACCGGTTTTTGCACTCTCCAGCTTTAGTAAATCAACCCCTTAAAGTCCTTCCCTGCCTTGTTTTTTCTGTTTTATCTTTATATTTACCCTAAGTTCCATGCTCTGCCATTCATGTTGCAAAGAACTGCTTCTGAGTTATAGTAGCCATCTGTATAGTGTCTGTTTGGGCTACCTGTGCCATTAATTTCCATTGATTTATGGTTCTAATTTCCTGGAGCACTCTCTGGTTAATAAGTGATGTTTATTCACCACAGAGTGGTCACTGACAGTTTCTGGATCTATAGGTGCTATCTTGTATACATGGTATTCATTTACTTGTGATTACTGTGTTTCTTACTGGTTTAGGGTGGAAGGTGTGTGTTTTGGTGTATTTTAATATTCATATTAGAACTTCTGCAAGGGAACTTTTAGATGTTTTAAACTTACATTCTCTTAAAAATTAAACATAGTAGATAGAATTTATCATTCATCAACCAATTGTTGATTTTCTTTTATTAGATTATTGTCTTGCATACATTTTTATTTCATCTCTTCAAATCATCTCTTTGTGTATTATATTTATAGTAGAAAAGGTGTTTGTGAGGGAAATTTAGAGGAGTGGCCATTTAGAGTAAAGTCATTGGATATTTAGTATTCAATATACAGTCAGGTCCATAAATATTGGGACATCTACACAAATCTAATCTTTTTGGCTCTATACACCACCACAATGGATTTGAAATGAAACAAACAAGGTGCACTTTAACTGCAGACTTTCTGCTTTAATTTGAGGGTATTTACATCCAAATCAGGTGAACGGTGTAGGAATTACAACAGTTTGTATATGTGCCTCTCAATTTTAAGGGACCAAACATAATGGGACAATTGGCTGCTCAGCTGTTCCATGGCCAGGTGTGTGTTATTCCCTCATTATCCCATTTGCAAGGAGCAGATGACAGGTCCAGAGTTCATTTCAAGTGTGCTATTTGCATTTGGAATCTGTTGCTGTCAACTCTCAATATGAGATCCAAAGAGCTGTCACTATCAGTGAAGCAAGCCATCATTAGGCTGAAAAAAACAAAACAAACCCATCAGAGAGATAGCAAAAACATTCGGTGTGGCCAAATCAACTGTTTGGAACATGCTTAAAAAGAAATAACGCACCGGTGAGCTCAGAAACACCAAAAGACCCGGAAGACCACGGAAAACAACTGTGGTGGATGACCGAAGAATTCTTTCCCTGTTGAAGAAAACACCCTTCACAACAGTTGGCCAGATCGAGAACACTCTCCAGGAGCTAGGTGTATGTGTGTTAAAGTCAACAATCAAGAGAAGACTTCACCAGAGTGAATACAGAGGGTTCACCACAAGATGTAAACCGTTGGTGAGCCTCAAAAACAGGAAGGTCAGATTAGAGTTTGCCAAACAACATCTAAAAAAGCCTTCACAGTTCTGGAACAACATCCTGAGACCAAGATCAACTTGTACCAGAGTGATGGGAAAAGAAGAGCATGGAGAATGAAAGGAACTGCTCATGATCCAAAGCATACCACCTCATCAGTGAAGCATGGTGATGGTAGTGTCATGGCGTGGGCATGTATGGCTGCCAATGGAACTGGTTCTCTTGTATTTATTGATGATGTGACTGCTGACAAAAGCAGCAGGATGAATTCTGAAGTGTTTCGGGCAATATTATCTGCTCATATTCAACCAAATGCTTCAGAACTCATTGGACAGTGCATCACAGTGCAGATGGACAATGACACGAAGCATACTGCGAAAGCAACCAAAGAGTTTTTTAAGGGAAAGAAGTGGAATGTTATGCAATGGCCAAGTCAATCACCTGACCTGAATCCGATTGAGCATGCATTTCACTTGCTGAAGACAAAACTGAAGGGAAAATGCCCCAAGAACAAGCAGGAACTGAAGACAGTTGCAGTAGAGGCCTGGCAGAGCATCACCAGGGATGAAACCCAGCGTCTGGTGATGTCTTTTTTTTTTTTGCTTCATATTGGTGATGTCTATGCGTTCCAGACTTCAGGCTGTAATTGACTGCAAAGAATTTGCAACCAAGTATTAAAAAGTGAAAGTTTGATTTATGATTGTTAATCTGTCCCATTACTTTTGGTCCCTTAAAAAGTGGGAGGCACATATACAAACTGTTGTAATTCCTACACCGTTCACCTGATTTGGATGTAAATACCCTCACTTTGAAGCTGAAAGCCTGCAGTTAAAGCACATCTCGTTTGTTTAATTTCAAATCCATTGTGGTGGTATATAGAGCCAAAAAGATTAGAATTGTGTCGATGTCCCAATATTTATGGACCTGACTGTATTTCTCTATCATACTATCTGTCTTTACCAACTTCTTTGTAAGGATACATTGAAGCAAAGTTATTTTAACATACTACTCTGTTCAATAAATAGTTATTTTTTAATACCATACTCAGAAAACAAATTGAAAAGTCTCATAAATAACTTATATTATAGGGCCAGTAAACTCAGTGCCCCTCAGTGAGATTATTTGCAGTTCATGGAGTTTTTCATATGTTGAAACATATCTCCCCCATAAGAAATATCCACTGTATGTCCTTATGAGTGTTAATAATAGCTTCTAATAACTTCATGTGCAAATGTGTGTCTAATTACTCATGGAGTGAGATCAGTGGTTACAATTAGGGATGAGCAAATCTTCCTGGGTTTGGATCATGAACAGTTTTGCAAATCTTACTGGAAGTATAAAGTTCATGAACTAGGGCCAATATGTATGATATTGTCAAACACAGAGCACTGCAATGCGGGAAATATTTTAATAAAATTGTCGGCTTTCCCTAATAGTTACAACACACACTGACATTGTGGTTAAAATAAGCTCATCTTTTTAGAAAAAGAAGCTGGGATATGCATTTTTTCAAAGGGTTCGGTCTTGTAACTTAGCTGACTAGAGGTCAAGGCTATGCATTGCTCTATCGGTTGTTATTTCAGGTAGTGAACCCTTGGTAACAGAAACCCAAGTTTGCAACATGCATACATATTTACCAGATGTTGGGGACGTTACAATTTGTGCAATACAAGCTTTATATGTGTATATAAAGAATGCTTGAGGGCAGGGCTTAAGAAGGCCCATGTGGGGACTCTGTGAATGCACTTGCTAATGTCTGGGGCACAGGCGCAGGGTCATGTAAAATCAGCATTAAGATGGCACACCAACGTAGGTCTCATACACAGGGCAGTTAAAAACCTCTTCTGAAAGCTGGAAACTGACAGCTGATAACCGACAGTGAAAAACGTTCATTTTATAGCTTTTACATACTAAGTTTATGCGAGTTTAGCAGCATTAATGAGCATTTGAGATTAGTAGCATTTTTTACAGATAACCTCAGGAGACCCTGAGGGGTGGCACAGTGGTGCAGTGGTTAGCACATTTGCCTAGCAGCAAAATGGTCACTGATTTGAATCTCCACCACGACACTACCTGCCTGGAGTGTGCATGTTCTCCCTGTGCCTGCGTGGGTTTCCTCCGGGTATTACGGTTTCCTCCCACACGCCAAAGACATGTTGGTAGGTAAATTAGATCCTATCTAAATTGGCCCTAGTATGTGCATGAATTTCAGTTAGGGACCTCAGATTGAGGGTAGGCACTGATGTGAATGTATAATATATATGTGAAGTGCTGCGTAAATTGACTGCACTATATAAGTACCTGAAATAAATAAAATAAAATGTCCACAATGCATGAAAGACGAGTATTATTAACTATTTCAGCCATTCGGTGAGAGAAGAGAGAGCAGTGTGCTTTAACTATGGATTCTCTCTCTGTCTCTCTCTCTCTCTGTCTGTCTCTCTGTGTGTGTGTCTGTGTCTGTCTGACTCTCTATCTGTCTGTGTCTCTCTGTCTCTCTCTGCCCCCCCCCCTCCTTGCAGGCAACAGCATGTGCTGAAAATTGTGTTTTTCCCATATCTTACATGTTCCTCTTTAAAAAAGCTTATGAATGAAAATGTGCAGAAACTCGGGTTACAGCTTTTACGCAAGTTTACAAGCAGTTACAAGCATATGGCGTTTGAAATGCCGGTAAACTACCATCCTGAACGCAATTTATCTGCCTTCAAAAAAATGCCAGTAAACTCAACTGCCACTAAATTCCTATTAATGACTGAGTGTACATGTAAAGATAAGATAACATAGAGGAGAGTTCAAGGGCTGCTGAAAAAAAAAACACCCAACTGCTCCTAAACGTCCGTTTATCAGCTGCAGTGTACATGACTCCTTAGAAGAAAGCCATTTCACCTTACACAGACTCAACACTTAGTGCACTGAGCACTTCGTTTGTATGCACTCCTCACGTGTGACTTCACAACAGCTTCTCTTCCTGAATCTAGCATTTCTCGGTGATCACGCTCCACCAGCACAGCCATGATTGCCCCCTCACTCCCAGCGACAATATGAGAAACCCACCATTCACACAGAGCAGACCGCTGGTTATCCACGAGCTTTAACACTTACCTAGGATTCATTTCTTTCTCTATTTCGCTTCCCATAACTTCCAGGCTAGGCCCATAGATCCCCTGTGCCATAATGTTGGCCTGTGTATGTGGGGCACTGATCGCTACGGAGAGGGTCAAGCTCACAATCCCTCTCATTACCTGGGTCACCATCTCCCATGCCATGTAACATAACTCCCTCTGGCTGGCTGCTATAACATTCTTCACCAATCCGCTGGTTGACCATGCATCTCCTGAGAACTCCACAACATGATTAGCCCTTTAATGATGACCATCTTGCGTCTCCTCTTCATTCCTTTTCTTTATATGCCTCGCATGCACCCCTTTACTAAAGAACTTCACACAGGCACTTTGGAACTTAGTGGAACATTTACTTTAGTACTCTTGCAGATACAAGTAATCAAGACAGTCTCACACAGTTCTCCAAAGCATAACCCTATGCTTCCTAATCTCAAGCTGCCCAGTTCATACTTCTTCCAAGTTGTAAAGTCCTCTCACACAGAACCATCTTTGGGACCTCAATTGGATGTCCAATATGGGGATGCTTTCCCAAGGAGTAGAGCTGCACATGGCCGCAGTCCTGTTTGATCTTTCCCATCCAAGACCCCAGGACCCAGAATGGAAAAGCCCCTGTAATTATGGGCCATTCCAGAAGGCAGGACCATGGATACCTGGTAATTGGTATTTTAACCCCCTCCTGACTCCTAGGCAGCCTGCTACCTCACTAACACATTACACATGACTTTTGCATAAAACCATAGCAGAGGTTTACAAAATGTCAACAGATTGGCATATAACCCCAAAAATAAAGAACACTGTATTTTTTCACAAAGACTCCTGTAAGCACCTGCTTACATGCTCCTTGAAAGAGAACTTCAGCCTCCTCTCGCCCCCTAACATATTTTTCCCCTGTTTGCCTAATGCTGTGTCCTGCACAGTAAAGATACTTACCCAGCCAGTGCATCCAGTGTTTTCCTGCTGAGATCCTCTTCTCTGCAGTCACCACACAGGTCCCGTGCCACGATGTTGCCTTTTGACAGTTGCTGGCTTTTTCAGGTTCAGGCACCGCAGGCCCATCCCCCCTCCTCCTTTAGTGAATGGAGATAGTATAGTGCTCCCAGTGCATGCTCGCGGGGAGTTTCGGTCGTGGGCACACAGCTCCTTCAGAGCGCATGTGCCAGTGATGTCACTAGCTGCTGCTCGATAGAATATCTCCTAAGTGGTGCACATTTAGGAGATATGAATTTGACCAACAGGTAAACTTTCTTATAAGCTAACCTGTAGGTAGAAATAAAAAAAAAGTTTTCTACCACTTTAAAGAGAAGGGAGGGAGTGTGTCTAACCAGGCCTGTGATAAGTATTCTGGGTAGTAAGTCTTTCTGGTGCCAATTAGACTGCAGAGTCATTTTTAGAGACCCTTTACATATGCTTTAATGGGAAAGTGGAAGTAGATCTGAGAAAATGGAAGTAGTACAATAACTTTCTGATTGCATATCTACTTCTGTGACTTCAGTGGTTTTAGAGCATGTGATGATAAATGGATCAAAAATATTCTATTAAACGTATTAGAATTCAGACCATTATAAAACAATTACACTTAGTTTGTCCATCTGCGATCATTTTTTGATTGCATTCTCTAATAAACTAATTATACACTTTGATGGCATTATTATGTCTGACAAGATGGGACACTCATCACCACCAATGATTTTTCCTTGGGCCGACTTGCTTTTGGTTACCTAGGTTATACCGAGGGTACTGATGACCACAGTGCAGAAAAGGTTGTTGTGTGCACACACAATAGCCCATATGATGAAGAAGCTAATTCATGTAGGCCAGTGCTAATGGGCACTCATTTTTCGGTGCCTACCTCCTTAGAGGGTTACCTACTGTTCATAGCACCAGCCCCATATTAGCAGACAATACAATCATAGGGCACCAGAGAGAAAAAAAACATCGTCATCACCATACTACAATGTAATATCAATGCAAATATTTGAGCTGTAACTAAAAAAAAAAATACACCCTCTAAGCTATCTTGCAAAAGTAATGCTGACATTATGGGGTATAAAAAGTAAGTGAATCTAGGCACATTCACAAACCTATATTAGCCATCATTCACTGGCCATCTAGTGGTGTTCTCCCACACTTTGGGCAAATGCATTAAGCATGTGCCAACATATATATAAAAGAGAATTTAATGATAAAACCTTTATTTACATCATGTTTAATGTATAACAAATGTGTGAGATTGTAAGTGACTGGAATTTAGTTTTACGGATCCCCATAAGAATCAATGATGCACTGATAAAATCAATTATTTTAATTTTAAGGCCTCATGCACTCTGCAACAATTTTATATGCATTTCTCCTGGCAGGAGAAAACAGGGTTAAAACCATGCCTAAATCCATGTTTTTCAAACACGTTTGGATGCATTTAGACATGTTCAGGTGCATCAAGCATTTTAGCATTCATTCACCAGAAACTGCATTTATTCTGGACATTAAAATGAATAAACACTAAAATTGGTTGTAAAGGCTCAAGGTTTTTGTACCTTCATGCATGAAGGTAAAAACCTTCTGTATGCTGCTCCTCCCACATGCCCCCCTAATACTCACCTGCGCCCCCTCTCCATCCAGCGAAGTGCATGAGAGCCTTGGCTGTCCCGGTACTCCCTCTTCCCATTGGCCTATGAGGAGAGAGCGGGGGCAGGCCGAGCCGCAGCTCTATGTATCTTATGGATGCATAGAGCAGGGCTCGGGATCTGGTCAAGAGGGAGGGGCTGCTCTGTGCAAAACAATATACACAGGGAATGGGTGGGAATAACATGTTTGTTTTTTGTTTTTTTTCTATAAAAAGTTGAACCTTTAATACCACTTTAACTCTAAACATGCCCAGCACTTAAGCATGCTCAGACACATTTACACGCATTTAGATGCATCAGACTTTTTTGCAGGAAACGCTCCTCTAATGAATGCACTGGCCATGTTTTTTTTTTCATCTAAAAGTCTATAAACACCTGTGCATGGACTAACATAGAGGGGCGTATAGAGGCAGAAAAAAAATGCCAACACCTTTAAAAGCAGCATTTTTGACACCTAGGGGTTGATTTACTAAAGCTGGAGAGTGCAAAATTTGTTGCAATTGTGCATGGTAGGCAATCAGCTACTAAATTCAGCTTGTTCAATTAAGGTTTGACAATAAAACCTGAAAGCTGATTGGTTTCTATGAAGAGCTGCACCAGATTTTGCACTCTCCAGCTTTAGTAAATCAACCCCCTAGTGTGCATGAGGCCTAAAACAATAAATATTTTTAAACATTTGAAGCTGCATAATGAATACCCAGATTTAAAATTGGGTCAAAACTTATTTGGCCATTGAAAGGACAAGGCAACAGATAATGAGAGAATTGACAATCTGTGACTATTAATAATTTTTGTTTATTACTAAGGAGGTTTTGATTGATTGTAATGGTCTATTATTAAAAGTGTGATTTTGGTCATTGGAAGAAAATAAACCACACTAAAATGGTACATGTTCTTGCCCCTCAAAATTAAAGATATATCAATATATCAAATTAATGTTTGAACATTATTTCCAAAGAGCCCCTGTAAAAAGCAAAGAGATCTGGGCTCAAACTACTGTAAAATGTATGACTTGCTGTTCCTGTTCATATTTCCTGAGTCTCATTTATCCTAAAATAAATAGCATTTAAAGCCTAATTTTTTTTTTTCATTCAAAATTTTTTACTTTGCCAAGAGTCAGTACAATACACTCAACAACATTTAAAGCCTAATTTTAATCAACATTAACAAAAACAAAATCAGCACAAGGGACTGTACTTACAATCAATAGGAATTGTCCCTTGTGTCAAAGGCTGTGGATTTCATTGAAATCTTCAGTCCTCTGATCCTGCCCTACCCCCCGCATCAGTAATCTTCCAGTATCGCCGGGTTAATAGAGAAGAGGGACCTGTCACAGGCACTCATCAAGAGTGTCGACTATGCCCTAATTTTCTGCCTCCCTCCTTTATTCCATCAACCGACTTTGGTACAACCAGCATGTTGGATTTTTAGGGTGTGCCAGCAGCTATAGCCACTAGCAATAATCACTGTGTTCTCCCAGCAGGGATGGCTCCGTTTGTCCCCCCCACCTGGAGGACACAAAAGCTCCATGGTAAGCAACACAGTCAGTGTTGAGGAAATCAAGCCATTTTCTTTTTTGCAACGTGTGGTTAAAGGGAAAAAAATCCTATCATCTATGGCCAGCTTTACAGATTGTAAGTAAAGTCCTTGTGCTGACTTTTTTTTTAATGTTTTGTCTAAATTTAGGCTTAAAAAAATAAAGCACCCCTATGTATTGAACTGTATATAACAGTGAATAGAGGCAAAAGTTTAAAAAAAACCCCCAGAAAACAATGTAGCTTGCACTGACATTGAAAAACACCATCTAGCTGACAAGTTGAATCTCTTCGCTTTGACACCTTTTCCAACCTATGGTGCCTGGAGAGAAACAGCATGTTGAAGAACAATGTCTTGTTTGTCCTTAAGACTGAAAAGAAGTCAAGAACACTTTTCTCCATTTTGTTCTTGGTTGCTGAGCTTCCTTTAACCTCCAATTTGTCAGTCTGCAGTTTCCATACTCCATTTATTGGTTAAAGCAGCACTGTGACAGCTAATTCCCGAAACCAGATGGAGATATTCAATATTGTTCTTTAGGTTTTCTGGAATTCTGGAGAGCTGATTTCATGGGACAGAGGTATTATTCACTTAGTGTTGTATTTCTTAAATATTTACTCTTTTCACCTGTGGATAAAGTTGCAAAAATGAATTTTTAGGTCTGACACATTTCTGGTTAAGCTGCACTTGGTTCACTCCACCATCAAAGGGAAATCAAATTGATTTAAAGTGCAGAAGTTTAAATGTTAAGGCCGACGTAAAACCCCTAATTCCAATAAAAAAAGAAAATGTTCGAAAAGCACACATAAATGACATCTGACAAAACAGGGATAAAGGCAGGTGACATATTTCCAAGCCAGAACCTGGTTTGGTCTCTGTTATATACTTAGCTGAGTTGATAGCTGAGATTAGTGTAGTGCTCTTGGCAAAACAGACTGCTATATATTTTAAAGAGGAAGTGAGCACCGAAAAAAAATGTGTTCAGTCATTTATTGTTCTTCTTTTCCATGTGCAAGCTTCCACATTTCAGGTTAAAAAAAAATTAAATATATTAAAACAAAATAATAGATAAATCTATAGTGTAAACAATGAATTATCATTACTGTCCAGTTAAAAGTAGGCAAACATTTTTAAGGAAAGTATACTATATTGTTTTGTGATATCAGCTCACTGTAATACAATATAATGCTAGATTTCAGTCAGAAGGCAATACCTTTAATTATTATAGTTATATAATAACTATAAACACTTGTTTAACCACTTGACCTCCCGAAGATTTTACCCCCTTCATGACCAGAGCGTTTTTTGCCATTTGGCACTGCGCTACTTTTCCAATACAAATATTTAAGAGGTAGTGTTACACTTTAAAGGATAATTTCACCATATCTTAGATTGTAAGCTCGCAGGAGCAGGGCTCCCATAACCCTCTTGCTTTGAATTGTACTGTTGCTGTATTGTCTCTCGTTATATTTTATAGCACTGCCCAAACTGTTGGCACTATATAAATCCTGTATGATAATAATAGCAATATTTAGGGTATAACATGTGACATGCTCCTATGCACCCACCTCCCGTCACCAGTGCTTCTTGCCCTGTGACAGTGGACAGGGATCTTCTCCCCATACCGGCTGTGACTTTTTTTCAAAACATAGTAGATCCACCCACATAGCTGCGTAATTCATTAACAGAGTTTAGTGTGAATGAATAAATTACAAGTATCTTCGGCCCCTAAGGCAGATGGCTTGCAATGAACTGTGATGGCACTGGTGAGCGTTCTCACAGTTCATCGATTCTTCCCGCTCTTTAGTAACTGTCTGTCTGTTTGGGAGGTACAGGCAGACAGATGACTGAGAATCTGCAGGATCCTGGCATTGCACCCACAATTTGCTGATCGTGGTTGCAATGCTTTACAGACTCATAAGAAAAAAATAATAAATGCACATTTTTTTACCTGCAAAACGTATCCTTTAAACGTGACCTGTGGTGCAAGGAATGGCAGTGATGGGTCAGATTTTGCAAAAGAAAACGTAAAGGAATATGTAAAGCAATATATGTTCATTATGGAGTTGGTGCATATTTATTGTATATAAAGATCATCAGCATTGAACACAACATCCTCATTGCAAGTCTCTGAATATGGAAATGAGTCTAGTAGGCAGTGCAGGGAGTAAAATGGCCATCTGAGTTCTAAGACATAATCAAAACTTTGGAATATGGAAGGCATCCTTGTGATATTACACATAATTAGAAAATATTTGTCTTCTTTTTTCTTGTTAAAATAACTATTTAAACAAATTTAATGTACTGTCACCTTATTCAGTGAGTGTAGTCACCTAGTCAGTAAAAGATAACATTTAATTGGTCCATTCTAGTTAATAAGCACATGCTGCATTATTAGAAAAAAAGGAAGGGGGGGGGGGGTATGAACCAGCTAATTAGTGCACCCAAATTCTAATATATTTTGGGAAAAGGTGTGACTGTCCCTGACCCAAGTGGCTCACAAAACCCAAGGTATCGTGTACCACAATAAACCCCAAGATACTGTGTATATATCATTTAATATTCAATCCTGCGCTTGAGTAAATATAATAAAACAATAAGTGCAACCAGCAGATAGGTTTAGGTGAAACCATAAAGCAGTATGTAAGTGTAACTGCAGCGCACAATCCAATTCTATAAGATTAAAATTGCAAGTACATAGAAAAGTGCAAATGTGAAGAGGTGCAAACACATAGAGAAAACTGTAAAGTCCTTGGAATAGGTGATCAAAGTGGTGATCAAAGTGGTGAGGATATACTCTCAAATGTGCGTCCCATCACCAGTGTCCCCGCTACACACAGCCCCTTACCAGTGCACACCGACCCCCTATGACGGAGGGTCAGTGTTCGCCTTTGGATATATAGAAGCAATCGGCAAATCCGGGCACGGGCAACCAGGTCCAATCCTACCACAGTATTCCTTGAGTGCATGTACCACACCTTTCTCCTCAAAGGGATCCCACTTGACCGGCGAATGGGTAGCACCTCCTCCTATACTGTGTATATATAATGATCTGATCTATTTAATTAACACATTCATTGAAACCCCTGATATATATTAAAGTGGATGTAAACACACCACACATGAATATGAACTGCCATTATAATTTAGTATGTCTCTGTATATCTCTTCCTAATGCACTCCTACCTTTCAGATGTCCACCACTTTCCTATACGGAGCCCCGCAAAACTTCGGAATCCATGGGTGGGTCTATGCTGCGGCGATCGGTGGGTGGAGCTGTGATGTCACTAGACTCCCGCCCACCTCTACCCTCCCCTTGGGCTGGCAGCGGCGCGATTATGATCCTCTTGTTAGACAAGCAGTGCGTGCACAGGGGACACAGAGCGCGCTCTGGGCAGAAAGAAGCATAGCGCACTCCCACCCCCCCCTGTGTCTCCTGGGCATGTGCCACACACACCCTGTAGTGGATAGGAGTATTCTCAATAGGTAGCACAGCTCTGAGATGCTGAGAGAGGCACAGTGAGAGGTAACCTTTTTGTACCACAGTGAAAATGGTGAGGCACGTTATCACACTCTCAAAAGTCTCTAATCTAATGATCAGTACCATCCAGTCAAAACCAAGGAAAGACATCACATGACTTCAGACTGTCCAATCATGCTGAGGTGTGGAGCAGCCAATCCTAGGAGAGCTGAGGAGAAATGAGGGAGGGGGGATGTGAGGCTCTGTATGCTTGTGCAAGAGATAAGGAAATTACCTGTCACTCACACAGCATGGGAAGAAACGTCTCCTATTTAGCAACTAGTCAGTTTTTTTCTTACTGAAAAAAGACAAGGGGATTATTCAGAGCTGTATTAACTCTTTGTGGCAAGACAGGGCACAGATGACATGACATACTCTCCTATAAAAGCTAGAAGTGTTATTCATTTTTTTTTTTGGGGTTTACATCCACTTTAAGTGACACAATCAACTCAGGTAAACAAATAATGCGATTCTAATGCATGATCTGATAACAATATGAATTCATATAAAGGCACATATAAATATATACTCTTTTAGAAAATGCTGGCTCAAACCAGAGGCCCTTCAAAAAATGTAAAAAAGTTACATAAATAAGAAAACCAACTAAATTAGAGTAAGGTGATTAGTGACAAAAAATATACAAAGAAAAACAGCTATGTATCTTGAATCCTTTGAGTGCAATAAGCTTAAGACCATGCACAGACTCAGATCTTCTCTGGGGATACAATAGCGGAGTTTACAGTAGTTGGTGGTTAGTTGATTCAGAGTATGTTGGGCACAGTCTAAGTTATTTACATGGTCAAACAGCTATAGTTAGGAAAGGGCCCACAGACAAGCAGTATGCAATAGTCCAAGAGGTAGCAGTAGAGGGGCGCTGGACACAGATTTTCACAGGTTAGCAAAACATGGACAAAGTCATTAATTGAGCTCAATTGGCCTGTATTTGGCAGCTCATTACAAAGACAGAGATCCCCAGGAGAGGACAATCACTTGAGTTGGTAAATCCAAGTGTAATAGGTCCATGAGATCACCAAATCCCCCTTCATAAACGATTCCTCGAACCCTGATGAAGGAGGTCACCGAAACAAGCTGGATGCCTTTTGCCCTGCTTGTTTTAACTAGTTCAATGATAAAGACCTATTACCCAAGCAATGTGCAATGACATGTCTCACACCATGCCTTTGTCCTATACCCCCCTCCCAAACACATTTGTAGTACATGCTCAGCAAGTACCATATGAAGATAGAGGCATGGGATGCTGTCATGTTTAAACCCAAAAATCCTAATTACAACACCCCAGTAATGATTCCTCACTATTCTGTCTCCCCTTAGTGGGCCCAGGGCAGGTGAACCCTTTGTTCCCAGGACAGAATTAGTCCTGACTGTGTACAGATGGCCTTAAGCTTGTCACACAAAAGTAGAATTTAATTTAAACACTCAAACATTTAATTATTGAGTTAACTTTATTTGAAAGATTTAATATGTCAGCCAAACTTGCTACATAAATGTATTTGCAGCCATTTTAAACAAGCATATTTCATGCCTAGAACTAGTGCATTTCAATATTTATGATTTTTCCCAAACAAAAATTACATTCACAGTTAGAATTTTGTCCATTCGAGATAAATGTTCCATCCTGCTCCTGCGCCAGCTTTAAAGACCTTGATGTTAAATACTGGCTGTTTATAATTGCCCCTATAAACACATCACTATCAGAGGCAGGACTAACAGCATATACATCCAGTGTCTGACAGAGAGGGGAATGCTGGCAAAAAAATGTGCACGTGCACCTAAAGCCTGAGTTTGGTAAAAACAGAAGAGTCAGCACAAGGGACATACCTTACATTTAGTAGGATGTGTTCCTTGTCCAGATTCTTCTGTGTTCATTAGAAGTCTTTTTCTGAGTCCCCCCCTCCCCCAGTCCCTAGTCCCCATCCACCATAATCTTCCAGTACAGCTGGGGTTAATACAACTAATGGACTGTCAGCAATTTTCATCAAGAGAGCTTGACTATGTCTAACCTTTTCTGCCATTCATAGAAGTCATACTAGTCATACTACATATTCTATGATTGACACATTCAAATGGAAGGGGTGGTTCTATTAATCATCCACCTGTCCTCCATTCAGAGATCATGTCCCATTTATAGAAGCTGTAATAAGGCTTCTATGAATGGCGAATCAGACAGGAAAGAGCAAGCATAGTCGAGCTCTCTTGTTGAGAGCTTCTGACAGCCCACAAGTTAACCCCCACTGCACCAAAACATTGCAGGGGTGATAAAACACAGCAAGATTTCTACTGAAAAGAGAAGAATCTAGACAAGGGACATATACTAACTATAAGCTATGTCCCTTGTGCTCATTCTTCAGTTATTAGTTTTAGATAAACTTTAAGAAACATATCTACCTCACATTTTAACTGTTAGGCCTCATTCACAAAGGCATACTTAAGGATACTTCTGTGTGATGCCTGTGTTCTGTGCATCCGTGTGCAGACAGTCCCATTCATGTCAATTAGGGATGGGCCAAACACCCTCGGTTTGCACCAGAACATGTGAACAGGTAAACAATTTGTGCGAACATTCGAACACCGGTAAAGTCTATGGGATCCGAACATGAAAAATCAAAAGTGCTCATTTTAAAGGTTTATATGCAAGTTATTGCCCTAAAAAGTGTATGGGGACTTGGGTCCTGCCCTAGGGGACATGTTTCAATGCAAAAAAAGTTTTTAAATCAATAGTTTTTTCAGGAGCAGTGGTTTTAATAATGCTTAAAGTGAAACAATAAAAATGAAATATTCCTTTACATAATGTGCCTAGGGGTCCACTTAGTCTGCCTGTAAAAGGGCGCACCTCTGTGATGTTTAGAACATAGCCAGAGCAAAATGACATTTGTGAAGGAAAAATTGTCATTTATTATTGCGGCTGTATTACCGTAAATAAGATCAAAACCTGAGTGCAGTGGGGGGGGGGGGGGC
>BLSH010497386.1:172258-207988 GCA_018402905.1 Glandirana rugosa
AACTCTAAAGTGTATGACGACGAAACTCACTGTCTAACGTCTAGTTTGAGACGTATTGTGTTGCTAGAGATGCTAGCATGTGTTGCTAGTCTAACAACCTCATTAAACTCTAAAGTGTATGACGACGAAACTCACTGTCTAACGTCTAACGTCTAGTTTGAGACGTATTGTGTTGCTAACGATGCTAGCACGTGTTGCTAGTCTAACAACCTCATTAAACTCTAAAGTGTATGACGACGAAACTCACTGTGTAACGTCTAGTTTGGGACGGATTGTGTTGCTAGCAATGCTAGCATGTGTTGTTAGTCTAACACCCTAGCATGTGTTGCTAGTCTAACACCCTCATTAAACTCTAAAGTGTATGACGACGAAACCACAATCTGATCGTTGTGTACGATCCCACAATCTGATTGTTGTGTACGATCGTAACGATCGTTGTGTTAGGCAGGGTTTGATCTGCAATGTGTCACTCAAAGCAGCAGTATGTGAAATCTCAAATTACTCCAACAATCTGATCGTTGTGCACGATCGTAGCAATCGTTGTGTTATGCAGAGTTTGATCTGCAATCTGCAATCTGTCACTCAAAGCAGCAGTATGTGAAATCTCAAATTACTCCAACAATCTGATCGTTGTGTACGATCGTAGAGATCGTTGTGTTATGCAGAGTTTGATCTGCAATCTGTCACTCAAAGCAGCAGTATGTGAAATCTCAAATTTCTGCAATCTGTCCCTCAGAGCAACAGCAGTAGTAATCTCAGGATGCAGGATCAGATGTTAAAATGTCTGCAATCTCTCCCTCACAAAAACGCTGGCAGCTTCCTCTCCCTACACTAACCCAAGAGCATGTGACATGCAGCACTGTGACTCCAGCTTATAAAGAGGCTGGGTCACATGATGCACTGGCCAATCACAGCCATGTCATTAGTAGGCATGGCTGTGATGGCTTCTAAGGGCAAACCAGTGAAACGCTTGTTGATTGGCTGCCCTTCAGCTATTCAACATGCGTGATCAACTACCAGAACCCAGAACCCGAACGTTTTTTGAAATGTCCATGTTCGGGTCCGGGTCCCGGACACCCGAAAGTTCGGTACGGACCCGAACGTTACAGTCCAGGTTCGCTCAACACTACTAACCATAAATAACATAATAATTACTGTATATGACAGCTCCCAACCCACAATCAAAAATTGCTATGTGTAAACAAGCAAAAAAATACAAACTCCGCAAAAGAAAAGGAAGGCTTTTACAGTTAAATACCAGGCATACCGTACATTAAATACACACATTTTAATTATGAGAAGATCTTTATTGGAAAGAATGGTGAGGTGACAGGGTATAACCAACCATACAACCATAATAACAAAACTTCACTTTTAAAATACAGCAAAGCACTAGAGAAGAGTTCAACAACACAATGTAATGATTACTAAAGCATAGTTAATGTACAATTTTCTCCACTTTCATTCCCCAGCTCTTTGGGGGGCATGTTCCTTTTGCAGTATTGCATTTTTATCTGTGGTTTTACATTGTTTCTAAAATACTGCCCTTTATTGTGGACTGTGCCTTTCACCCCAAAGTGATAAAGTGTGCTGCATGGAGAAGAAATGCTACTTACTACAGAATGAGCACATTCCAAAAAGGAAGCAGTAAGCAGAAAGATGCCTTTTTGTCCTGTGCCTGAGCTGAAAACACAGGTATTTATTAAGAGTGTGAACAGAGCCAAAAAGAGTCAAAAGGAAGGCTTTTGCTGAAACAGCTGATGCAAGCTTTATTTTGTTTAATAGTACAGGGAAACATATATGGTGTATCTAATTTATTTCTGTGTTATAAGCATATTCAGGAATTTGTATCACAATGTTCCCATTTGCACTTATGTTATGAATAATCCTTACCCTCACAGACCATAACTATCTCATTGTTAATGAATAATAAAATATAAAATGCTGCTCATGCCTGTTGAAACTGTTCTGGCTTTTCTGACTGTTCCAAACTAAACTTTTTGATTTCTGGTTACACTTACCTAAAAAAATTCAGTCCAGCAGCAAATGCTGTAAGACTGGGGGCACATGGGTGATTGTTGCGCATAGTAGCGACTGATTGCTTACATTTGGAGAGTTGTGCAATCATTAGCAATTCATTGTTACAACATACCACACTCCATCAGGAGTCATTTGTTTCCCATGAGTAGCGATTGATCACTAATTACTAGCGATTAATCATGGGGATTTTAGTCGCATGGATGCATTTAGCTAGTAACTATAACCACCTACTACAGAATGCCTAAATGACAGCACAGTTTAAAGATTATAGATAAGGAAGAGCTCTAGCTGAGTTGTGCTCCCTAAGCTATAGTTCCAATTGAAAGTGAATCTGTCGTCATAGAGCTATTGGATCTATCATTGCTGACTTTCTTTTGAAGTTGCTAGCATTCTAGCTGAACAACTTGTCCTGTGTCTTCATTACTTAAGAGAGAATTATGTCCAATGGTTTTTTAAAGTACGTCTACTTTTGTCCTCCTGTGACCCAGAGTCAGCTGACAGAGCAGAGCTGTGCCAGGCTGTGGAAGGATCCCGACTATATTGTCTGAATTCTCTATGCTGCCTGATTGATAGCTGCCTCTGCCTTTTAGCATGCAGCTAAGAGTCGGAGCCAGCTGTCCCCACCCCCTCCCCTTCCTAGAACTCCAGTGAGTGCTTGAGGAGCACAGTGGATACTAGAGACTTATGGCTCGTACACACGGGACGACGATCGTGCACACGACCGTGTTGAATCGTACGTTTACGGTCGTATGTAGCCTACTGACATGCACACGACGGTCGTACATACAACTTGCGGCCGGCCGAACGTGATGACGCGAACGAGCGTATAATGAGGAAGTAGCGTCACCTTTTGGGCTCCTTCATCTAATTTCATGTTAGTTGAAGTGGACTTGGCGCATGCGTGTTTAGCACAATACAACTTTGTTGAACACAGCTGCTCTACACACGATACAACGGTCGTATGCGAGCTTGTTGACACGACCAAGTTTTCTAGTCTGCACATACAACTCCCACGAACGACCGTCGTATGTTCAACTGTTGAAAGCACGGCCACAGACGATCGATTCTGCATACAACGGTCGTGAGTACGACGTGTTGAACACGATCGTCGTCCCGTGTGTACGAGGCTTAACAGTCACTGCTCTCCACTTGGAGCAGACAAGAACTGAGCAATCAGTTGTCATAAAATCACTCTTGGTTTTAGGTCTTAGAGCCAACATAGAACAGCTGCAGCATTACACAGATGCAGCAGCATACAGGTCGGCATGTATGTTTCTTTAAGCCCATACTTCTTCTTTAAGGCCTGGTTCACATCTATGCAGGTGGTTGCAGGTGTGGGAATCACAGCAATACCTGTACCTGCAGCTACCCAGAGTGAAAATGCACTGCTGTTTGAAAACGCATGGGGATGCCATTGATTCTGAATGGCACCCCCATACATCTAAAAATGCAGCGCATTTGTGGGTGTGGGAACCACCTGAAAATATTCTGCACCATGCAATTTCCCAGCAGCTGTGTTCTTGGAGTGGTGGGACCCTTTCCTGCGGTAAGCACAGGCATGGGCTGAAATCCTGCATAAATGTGAACTAGGCCTGAAGCTGAACTAGATTTTTCAGCCTGCACTCCATCCTTGCATAATATAGCACACCTACCTCACACAGTGCTCTCTTTCAGTGACAGGTCCAGTCTTCAGATGTCGCTCTGTCTGATACTAGTGCCAACTCTCCAGTTACTTTTTCCAGACCCCAAAATGCTCCTCTTCAACCAATGGAGGGCCACTGATGTTATAACTCTGCACAGGAGTTTCATCGTTCCAGCACCCAACTCATGGTGTATGGTGTTTTGTGCAAGCAGCTGGTTTTTATACATGTTTGTGCTAGCAGCTGGGTTTTTTATGTTTGTGCTAGCAGCTAGGTTTGTATCTATTTTTTGTGCTAGGAGATGGGATTTTAGATAAAAATATTTTCCTTTTTGTTTTTCAAGGTGCACGGTGTACATAGAAAAAGAAAAAATGGTAGGGGCATAGAGTAAATATTTTTTTTTTTTGGCAAAAGGCGTGTCTCTTAAAAAAAACTAGGTCCTAGCAAGATGTAAGTTCCTGTTTAGGCTTGGTTCACACCTACAAGTGCAACCAAGTGCAAGCACATTTCCGCGTGTTGCATGTAGGGCAGTCCATTCATTTGATATAGCAGCTCACAAGGTTCCATACTTGTAGTTTTCCAGGAAAATGTGGAATAGACTCCCTCCAGAGGTGCTGCTGGCCAGCACAGTAGAGAAAAAGTCCTGGATTCTTTCCTTAATGTAAATAATATAACTGAATACTAACATTTTTAGGTAAAGTTGATCCAGGGAAAATCCGATAGCCTCTTGGGGGATCAGGGAGGAATTTTTTCTCCCGCTATAGCAAACTGGATCATGCGTTGCTGGGGTTTTTTGCCTTCCTCTGGATCAACTGTGGGTGAAGGATTGTGTATATCGGATTGTATGGTTATATATATTTTTTTCCTTTTTTTTTTTATTGGTTGAACTAGATGGACTAGTGTCTTTCAACCTGGCTAACTATGTAACTGGTGGCCAAAACTGTACTGTATATTTCTAGATGAGGTATTACTAATGATTCATACAGGGGCAAAATTATGTCTCTCTCTGAAATCTATACATTTTTTATTACAAGAAAATATTTTGCTTGCTTTAGAAACAACCACATCCCAATAATTACTCGCAGCCAGAAAACTATCAATTTACAAATATAATCAGCAATGGCAGAGTCAAAATATTTTCAGCAAAACAGGCTTGCTCTAAAGATACAGTGGGTTACTAGCTGGTAGTGGTAGGTAGGATAGAAGCTAAGATTCCATACAGCCTGAATGATCTTTCATTGACTCATTTATTACAAGTTCCCTGAGAAGTTGTTGGTGACTGTTTGATACAGGAGTTATCTGGTATCACGTACACAACATCTGTGGACATTTTTTTTTGCTATGTATGCAGAAACTCAAGAATAATTTTCAGTACGTAGGAGTCTGGTGTAGGTTGAAGATATTAAAAGAGCAATTTACAGTAAATACTGGGTGTGTTTCTAGAATTCATTTTATGATATTGGAAACACTGAATATGATTTAGTACAACGTTCTTTACCATATTTAGGCATTTCCAAACCAATCCTTAATTTTTAACTAAAAGCAACATACTGCCTTAAAAATCCACAAGCACAAGAAACTAACTGTATGTGAATAAGAACCATATGTGCTGTCAGAGTTGGCAAACTATATGCAATGATAATACTCCTGTAGGGATGAGTTTCAGGTTTGACCCAAACCCAACCTGTTCACGTTTGGCGAATTGCTGAACAAACCGGCCATGTATAGCCAGTTTTCTCATCACTGGTTAGAATATAAATAAACAGTGGTTCCAGGTTTCTATAAGCCCCCCATATCCTCTTGGGGCATTGGATGTGGGGAGAAGGCCTGTGAACATTGGGACAAAGTGCCTTGCAAGGGGGTTGAATTGCCCCCCCCCCCCATGTTGAAAGGCATGTGACCTGCTCTGGCACAGGAAGAGGGTGACCACATGTGACCATATGTTTACTGCTTTCCCTTTCCTGGCCCCCCAGGCTAAATGCCTAGATAAGGGTCCAGCAGGAATGTTAGGGGAACCCCGTGACATTTTTCCATTCATTTTTTAAAGGGACAGCACACATTTTAAAAAGTGAAAAAAAAACAGTGTGAGGTTCCCCTTAAAATAACAACAAGGCCCTTATCCAGACCCCCAATGTAAATACACCATCAATTATATAGATCCATAGTCAATCACAACGACTCATCGCCCAACGACGATGTTTACCTGCCACCGTGATAATCTGCTGCTTGACAGTGCTGCTCCACTGCACTACTGCAAATGGCAAGTGTCTGGTATTTCTGGAATGTAAACACAGCAGAAGGGATTCTCAATGACATACTTGACCAAATACGTTCATGACTATTAACAGTGGGGATGTGTCATTTATTTATTTTTTTTATGCATTCGCTATTTATTGTTTTTATCATATTACAAAACATGGATTGCAGAATAAAGAAAGTAATATAACACACATTTGTTATCATGATCAATAGCAATGGCAATGTATAACTTAATCAGGTAGAAAGCTGTCACTATGTGATTGACAGAAATATAGAAACCTGAGCGTTTGATCCTTTTGAAATTCACCTACCGAGCTGGGGAGAGGCCCTAAGGTTCCCCACAATGATAGGTCCTAACTGGACCACTACATTCAGGTTCGTAAGGTTGAAAATATTGGTGTGCCTGGTGTCTGATGATAAACCAAAAAGGATACCAGTAAGGAAAAAAGGAAAAGTGTGTTGTAGTACCAGGGAGGGGAAAGCAAAACCTGAATAGGAGAGAAGAAATGGAGTGGAGGATAGGGCTGGAAACAGGTAGTGCATCAGGTGTGTTGTGGGGTCCACAGATTCCTTGTGAAGAATGACATTTAGAAAGGGTAGAGTAAAAGATGGAAAGTCAGGGGTTGTTGGAGTAGAATGGTACAACACAACAAGCAAGCTTCGCCAGCAAGAAGCTGTTTGAACTCATCCATAAGAGAACATTTGGTCCAGTAAACCAAGCAGTCAGCCTTACATGAGCCTGATATCTTCTACACTTCAGATCCATTGATATATGGTTGGAGGGGATAAGTATTTTAATAATGCTGGGATGCATGAGAGGGCAGGATTTTGAACCACATATTTTTTGTAAGTTTGATGAGTACCGAGTTATGGTGCAGAAGAAAGAACACTGGTGTTTTTGGGACTTTTTGGTCGGTAAATTTTTGGATTATCTCAAGGACCATCTGCCATTTTTCGGCAGTAAATCAGTGAGGCAACATCGTCAGCTGGCCTTCATGATGGCTGTTCGCTCATCCCTATATTCTTGCACAGATAGATGTTGATGCCAATGGTAAGGACCCCTTTTGATACTTTTCTCTTTAAATCTATGTAATAAGGATTATGCATAAAACGTGGGCTAACAGGAATCTTTGTTTAATTTTCAAACCTAAACTGCATTTATGACCATTTTAAGCAATTATATTAATTACTTATATGGTCAATTAATGAACAATTTGCTATGAGCAGTAAGGTAATAATACATTCTTCTTCTGTAATATATTTTTTTAAAAAGCATTTCCAATATAGTTATAACTTTATCTAATAAATGTGACTGCACCCAGATCAAATTATATTTAGGCCACATTCACATTGTAATTACTGCAGAAGGGCAAATAACACAATTGGTTATTTTGGACAGTACTCTGCCACTGACCTGCTTGGTGAAGCCAAAGAAAACAAGGGTAGTCACAGCCTCAAAGCTGCAGATAGCATTTGATCTCCTGCCATGCTTTGCCCCCTATCCGTAAAGTGTGAACTTATATTTAAAGCAAACTGGCCCAATCACAATACAGCCACAAAGATCAAATTCACCCCACTTACCTAGAAAAAAAAGAGTTGGATCAGAATAAATTCTCAAATGATCTGGTCCCATAAATGTTATGACCTGGAGTACCCCCTTTTCTCTAAGGGCTAATAGACCCTTTCCTTTACAGACATCCTTTACTGAGGTTCACCTCAATCAGACAGATCATCATCTGATCTTGTTGATGTAATATAAATTGATGATTTATCTATGAGGACCTCCATGATTGGAAGGCTGGATTTTCCCTGCCATACTCTCTTCTACTTAGACCAGCAAGTTTTGGTGATATCCTTCTTTTCTCACTTTTCCATCCCCCGTGCTCTTTTTTTTAAACAAAGAATCCTCTTTTCAGAATTCAGATTGTACCCCATCTGATGTCTGTTGATTTTAAGGGAGATTTTCCAAAGGCAAGACGCAAATAAAGAAACAAACAAAAGCTACAGTGGAGTCTAAGGTTCTCAAAGGGACTGTAGTCCAATCTGAAGCTGCTTTGACACAATAATACAATATAGGTACATTAGCGTTTTTTAAGATTTGTAATTTATTTTCTTCCAATAACTTGGAAAGAAGAAAAGATCAATATTGTAGCACACACAAAATTGCTAAGATTAAATTTCTCTGTGGTGTAAACAAGTCTTCTCATCTCTACCACTCGGGTGTGCCGTAAATAAGTTAAATATATATATATATATATATATATATATATATATATATGTAATATTTAAATGGTTTTGACTTGCAAAGTTGTTATAATTGTATAATTCGCCAAATGTGAGTCAAATTTTGCAACCACAAATATGATTCAATGTAAGTGAATTAAAATCAGATGATTCCCCACAGCTGAAATATGTATTCTGAAAAAAATGATGGTTTCCTGAAATATTTTCATTTTCTCTGCATGTAAAATGAAAGAATAATAACTGTTGACCTACAGGGTCTGCAAATAGGAAACTGCCACGTTCTGCTCTAATGATTTGGCAACTTCCTCTTGGCCTGTATGACTGAATGTTTGTAAAGCAGATCCAGTATCTGGCTCTCCAGAGCAGCTTTCCACTGCATTAAAGACAAATGTTTCAGGAGTCATTTGGTGCCCGTGTGCAAACACCAAATTAAAATAAATAGTATGTGGAAGGTGAGTGGTGCTTTTAGCAGATGGGGCAGAGACACTCACTGAGCTGGAACATGGATGTTAATACAAAATTAAGGCAAGATGAGGGGAGACTGAAATAACTAGACATATCCACCTGTTTTTCAGTTTGCTCAGAGAGGAAAGTCAAAAATGTATTATGATAAGACTAACAAAGAGTGCTATGCCAAGCAAACACACATTCTCTTCATTATTCATCTTGGAAGGATATTCTTCACATGAAAAAAGGGAAAAGTGCAAATAATGGCACACACTATAATTTTGCATGTTATAAATTATGTTTTGCAGCATGCTATATACAGCGCCGTATATAACAAGGACAGTGTGGATGTGCTGCATTTACAGTTCATATTATCTTACATATGCATATTCATATACATTATTTTACCCAACATCTCACCCCAACACTATTCATCCATTCTTTAGCTAAGATTCATGGAACTTAAAGCTGAACTCCATGAAACCTAAAAATCCACTCTTGCAGTAGGACTGTGACCACACTGCAAGGATTAACTGTTTTTTGTCTTGGGAGCTCTGAAAAGTACTTTTATACCTCCACTCAGATCCTCCCCTCCTGCAGGCTTCTCTGCACCGCTAGGCTGGTTCCCACTGCCTCTTCTCTCCTATGCACTGGTGTTCTAAGGTCCCCTGATGTCATCAACACTAATGCATCCAAAGATATGCACTGAGGAGTAGTCCACTGTTATGGCATGGGGGGAGTGCCATCTTCTTGACGGGGGTCCGGAGAATCAGGAAAATGAAAGTGCTTTTCCAGCTCTTAGACTTAAATGAGCAGGTAATGTGTATATTTTACTGTATGTAAAAAGATGGCAACCACCCCCATTTAAAACTAGCCTTTGCGGTGAGGTGTACATGGAAGGACAACATACATCCTAAACATCCCTTCACCTGCCATTGTGCTCATGCTGGGCATTCAGTGTATCCCTGTGCCTTTGACTTTCCCTTAATTTATCCACTGCTATATATGTTCCAACTTGGAGACTCTCAAAAATATTGAGTTAAGATCCTGGTATACAGAGGAGCCTTAAAGTGGTTGTAAACTTAAAAAAAAATCACTGCCATCCCCTCTCTTTTATGCAGGCATCCTACACTGTGTAAGTGTTTGTGTCAAACAATGCATCTAAATACCTTTTTTCAGATCTGTTCTGGCTGGTCACATGATCCTCCTACTCTGATCTAAGTGCTACAGTGGGAGGGGCTGAGATCCCCTCTGACGTCAGCCAGGGAGGTCACGTGACCGCTGTGCTGTCCACTCAGCCCCTCCCGCTGTAGCCCTTAGATGGGAAGCAGAGCGGCCGCAGGTCACTTGACCAGCCAGAACAGATCTGAAAAAAGGTATTTAAAGGCATCATTTTACCACAAACACTTACACAGCGTAAGATGGCCACATAAAAGAGGGGGGCTGCCAGTGACATTTAATTAAGTTTACTTTACCACTAATAGCAGTGGGGGGGCAGAGATGGCTCTCACACACACACAAGAGCTGACAGGCAGGACGGGAGGGGAAGAGTGGGGAGAGAGGAGAGCAGCAGGATTACTGAGGCAAATAAACTGACCATGGTAATCAGGAATCAGCAGCCATGATTACCATGGTCAGCACACCAAGGGGGACACAGGAGCAGGCAGGATCAACCAGTTTTTGTACAGGTTAGAGAGGAACCGGTTAGACAGCACAAGCACTGTGCTGCTTAACCTGCTATATGGACCAGTATCTCTTTTTTTTTTCTTTTTTAGGGTTACAACCACTTTAAAATGGGCACTGCATCTTCCACATTTATTTGTAAATGTGTGCAACATAGCCCTCTGTTTTTAATGGGAATTGTTAGACAGGGTCACTTTGGTTTGTTTGCAGGCAGGCTGGTAAGTGTGCTTGCAAATTTTTGTTTGTTTGGAATGTGTGTTGCTCTTCCATGTGTACCTTATTGCAAAGGCTAGTTATAAAATGGGGTGGTTTCCATCTTTTTTATAGCTTGTTTGCTGATTTGGTGTGGGGGCATATTGGGCATCTTCAGCTTTCTTTGTGCTCTTGCTGGGTGTCCAATGTGTCCCTATGCCTTTAAGGAGGAGTGGGTTCCCTCCAGGCCAACCTGCCCTTAATGTATCCACTGCTATATATGCTCCAACTTAAAGACTTTCAAAAATATAGAGTTAGGGCCACAGTATACAGAGGAGCCTTGCCGTAGGCACTGCGACTTTCACATATATCTGCTAAAGTGTGCAACTGAAACCTTTTTTTTTTAAGTGAATTGTTAGACAGGGTCAATTTGGTTTGTTTGCAGGCTAGCTGGTAAGTGTGCTGGGAAATGTTTGTTTATTTGTGAAATGTATATCTATGGTCAAAATGTAAACTCATATAATAATTTCCACATTATATTCCTTTCTTTTTCAGCCTACTCCTATTAATCTGAACGATCTTGAAGTTTGTAAACTTACTTTGTGAAGATCAGGAGGTGGAATCAGCATAGGAATCACTGTTTGTAGGCAGCAAGGTGCCATGGGATATGTAGTCCTTAGAAATGGAAAGTAAATAGCAGAAAAGAAGCTGCAAAGCATGCAGGGAACTCAGGAAGTTTTGAAAAGAGATGGCCAGCAGACAGGCAGCACTCACAACATGAAAGGAGATATTTCAAGTACGCTTATATTGGATTATCAAATATAAATATTGTTTGTATTGCTTTTACATTGCTGATGTTAAAAAATAAAGGTTTATGCTTTGACTACAGAACTCCTTTTACCCTTTCAGTATGGGTGCAGTCCCACTACAATGGAGAGTTTTTAGGTTTTCTGGAGCTGGGCAGAATAACTGTCAAGTGACCTCTGATTCCCTGCTACAGAGCAAAGAGAAATTAGTGCAGTAAATATAGCAAAGAGCTTCTATCCATCTTGCAGATGTGTGACAGTAAAGTGTTATCTGATTGGCTGACATGGTGCCTGGTGCCAGGGTGCAGCATGTGGTAAACAGGGTTGATAAATTACTGGAAGGAGCTGGGTATGACCCAGCTGTCTTGGTCCACACTGGAACCAATGACAGAATATATGGAAGGTGGAAGCTCCTTAAGAACCAATTTAAAGAATTAGGTTACAACTTGAAGGGAAGGACCTCTGAGGCGATATTCTCTGAAACATTGCCTGTGCCATGCACAACACAGGAATGGCAGGGGGAGATTTTAGCCCTGAATGCATGGCTAAAGACCCAGTGATTTGGGTTTTTAGAGCACTGGGGTAACTTTTCATTGGGGTACAACCTATATGCTAAAGATGGTTTGCACCTAAATGGAAGGGGGTCTGCTGTGCTGGGGGAGAGGTTTATGGGAAGGCTGGAGGAGTATTTAAACCAGGATTGAGGGGAGAGGGTGAATTAGATTATAATGGGGCAGACAGGTCAGACAGGGATCAGCCCCTATTGGTGGGTGGAATGGGAAAAGATGGGGGGAGGGCTATGGAAGATGATATGAAGGTTCCCATGTTACAAACAACCATTGGAAATGGTACTGTTTGTACTAAAATAAAAAAATATGCAACATATATGTGCAAAATGTGACAGTGAATTAAAGTGTTTGTTCACCAATGCCGGAAGTCTGCCAAGCAAAATAGGTGAGTTGGAAGCTCTGGTACATGAGGAGAACTATGATTTAATTGGTATTGCTGAATCTTGGCTTCATTCTTCACATGACTGGGCTATTAGTATTCGTGGCTATGCTCTCTTTCGGAAAGACAGGGTAAAAGGGAGGGGTGGCGGCATCTGTCTCTATGTGAGAAGTGATCTCAAAGCGAGTGTGAAAGAGGACCTAGTTGATGGAGAATGTGATGAGTCTGAAGTATTATGGGTAAATCTGAATATGGGTGTGCATACTACAAAGGTTATAATTGGAGTTTGTTATAGACCTCCCAGTGTTAAAGAGGAGGTGGAGACTCAGGTCCTTGCACAGATGGAAAGGCCTGCAAGGGCTGGGACAGAGATAATAATGGAGGATTTTAACTACCCGGAAATTAACTGGAGTAATGGCACTGCTGGAACAGTTAAAGGGCAAAAATGTATAAACCTATTACAGGACAATTTTATGGTCCAGTTTATTGAGGCCCCAACTAGGAATGACACTTTGCTGGACCTGGTAATCTCAAACCATGCAGAGCTTATTACAAATATTCATATAAAAGAACATCTGCGTAGCAGTGACCATAACATGATTTCACTTAATGTAAGCTGCTAGCAACAAACACATACGGGAAAGATAAAAAAACTTAAAGCGGAGTTCCACCCAGAATTTTTTTTTTTATATCATTCAAGTCCTTTGCCTATATAGACTTACCTTTTAAGGAAAAATTTTTTTTATACTCACCCTAAGTCGCTTGTTGTTAGGTGGACCCTGTATTCTGCCCTTTTTGGCCCTAGGTTCTTTTCCTCACTTCCTGCTTTTGCCTGGCCTCCTGGGAGATGAGACTCATCATTTCCCAGGAGTTAGTAGGCTTCCCTGTAGTGTAAAATCGTGTTATTTCCAGACAGGAAATGATGCGTTTTAAGGCGGACCGAGATTGAGGAGTGCATTTTGGTTAGCCGCCATGCACTTCTTTCAGGAAGAGATGCCAGGATACTACGGATGGGCTTCAGGTGCCCTCACCTAAAATGGAAAAGTCCAGCAGTGAGAGAAACGAAATTGTGAGTAAAAAATACATGTAATTACTAGGTGGTTTGAAAGTAAGGAAACAAAAGGTTACATCTATTTAGTATTAAAAGAGTGGATGCCAAAAAAAATTCTGGGTGGAACTCCGCTTTAACTGTAAGAGAGCAAATTTTCCAAGGATGAGGGCTGCTCTCCAGGACTTAGACTGGGAGGGAATAATGGCATCAATAAACGCAGAACAGAAATGGGAATTTTTCAAAAAGACTGTATGCAAACTCACTGCATAGTATATTCCCATGGGGAATAAGTTTAAAAGGCTAAAAATAAAACCTATGTGGCTCACGTCCAAAGTTAAAAAAAGTTATAAATGATAAGAAAAGAGCTTTCAAAAAATCTAAAAATGAAAGAACACTATCATCTTTTAAATGTTACAAACAATATAACAGAATGTGTAAAAAGGAAAATAAGGATGCAAAAATTCAAAACGAACGACAGATTGCAAAAGATAGTAGGACAAATCCCCAAAAATTCTTCAAATGTATTAATAGTAAAAAGGTCAGGTCTGAGCATGTAGGACCTTTATAAAATAATCTAGAGTGCGTGACTGGGGGCAAAGAAAAGGCAAACTTATTACTTTCTTCAGCTCTGTGTATACAAAGAGCATTGAGGCGCTCATGTCCATAATGGGGGTGGTAGTGACACAGCCCTAAATGATCCGCAATGGCTCAAAAGTGAAATAGTCCATTAGTACTTAGACAGAATAAAGGTGGATAAAGCACCTGGGCCAGATGGCATCCACCCATGGATCCTAAAAGAATTGAGCTCTGTCATTTCATATCTCATTTTTAGGGACTCATTAATGACTGGAATAATGGGCCAATGTGGTGCCCATATTTAAAAAGGGATCAAAGTCTTTACCAAGAAACTATAGATGAGTTCTTGTTGGAAAAAAATATTTTAAGCAAAAGTCAGCATGGCTTTATGAAAGACAGAAGTTGTCAAACAAACCTGATTTCTTTTTATGAGGAGATAAGTAAAACCTTGGACAGATGGGTGGCGGTGGACGTGATATACTTGGATTTTGCAAAAGCGTTCCCCACACACGGCTAATGTGTAAGGTAAAGTCTACAGGCTTGGAAAGATCAGTTTGTAAATGGATAGAAAACTAGCTAAAAGACTGAATTCAGAGAGTAGTGGTTAATGATTCTTACTCTGAATGGTCTAAAGTTATCAGTGGTGTACCCCAAGGTTCAGTGTTGGGGCCCTTACTTTTCAATATCTTTATAAATGATATAGAGTCTGGGATTAATAGTACCATTTCAGTGTTTGCAGATGACACCAAGCTATGCAGTGGAATAACGTCCTTACAGGATGTCTCCAACATACAAGCCGACCTCAATGCACTGTTTAATTGGGTGACAAATGAGGTTTAATGTAGATACATATAAAGTTATACACTTGGGGGCTAAGAATATGCACGCATCATACATACTAGGGGGAGTACAACTGGGGGAATCCATAGTGGAGAAGGATCTGGGGGTTTTGGTAGATAATATGCTTAATAATGGCATGCAATGCCAAGCTGCGGTTTCCAAAGCAAGCAAAATACTTTCTTTCTAAGAGAGGTATGGACTCCAGAGAGAGAGACGTCATTTTGCCCCTGTACAAATCATTAGTAAGACCTCATCTGAAATATGCAGTTCAGTTTTGGGCACCAATTCTCAAAAAGGATATCGGGGAACTGGAGAAAGTGCAGAGAAGGGCAGCCAAACTTATAGTAGGCATGGATGAGCTCAGCTATGAGGAAAGATTAGAGGAACTGAATGTATTCTCTCTTGAGAAGAGGAGATTAAGGGGGGATATGATCAACATGTATAAATACCTAAGTGGTCCATATAGTGAACTTGTTGTTTAAGGTCATCACAAAGGACAAGGGGGCACTCTTTACGTCTAGAGGAAAAAAGATTTAATAAGTGATTTGACAACCACTTTAAAGCGATTGTATCCCCCTTTCAAAAAATAAAGTGGTTGTATCCCCCTTTCACAAAAAAAAAAACACCTGCAAGGCAAAGGCATAATGAGCTAGCATGCACTGCATACTAGCGCATTATGAAATACTTACCTCTTCCCTCCATGGATCCTTCCAGGTTCGTGGCTCTGGTGCTGTGAGTGGCCGGAGCTGTGAGACGTCACTCCCGTGCATTCTCACCGGAGCCTTTGCCAGGCGGATTGCAGTGGGAATATCTCCTAAACCGCACAGGTTTAGGAGATGTTCATTTTACCTACAGGTAAGTCTTAGTATAGGCTTACATGTAGGTAAAAATGTAATTTAAGGTGATACAACCGCTTTAAAGCCCTTGTAAGCCTGCCTGGACTGAAATCTTGATTTAGGCAATAAAAGGATGCTGTTTATATACTTCGTAATTACATTGACTGCTGTGCTGCACATGACTAGCTTTCATATTAGTAATGTCCTTGGAGAGGTTTCATTGCTGTGAATATTTAGACCAAATGCCTAACTGAACAGTGCACACCTTCTCTGGAATAGTGGCTTATATTCTAGGAAACCTTTTGAGAAGGATCCTCTTTTATTCAAGTCTCAGCAATAATACAATACACATAATTGAATCCACAGATCTGTGCGAGCATGGATAACCATCAGCTTTATAGTGAAAGTGTTAATCACACAGGCAATAAAATCTTGTATAATAATTCCTGACTGCTGACATCTGAACACGATAACATCTGAGGGAAGATTCCATTGATAAATGACCCAAATCCAGTTAAAATTACAACTTTTTAGGCATGTTTTATAAAAAGAACACTGGGTCTTTTTAGACTGTGAGAAATATTTGCATAGACCTTGTATATAATTATTCATTCTACTTCTTAATCTGTGTAATATTTTCCCACAAAATCAGCAGTTTAGTGACAGAATCAGCATTATTTATATCCTCTATACCTTTATCTTTGGGTTTCCTCTTGTGCTATATTTACATGTCTGTACACAACTTCTTCCGCAATTGTCTTCCTCTGTTTCCTTTATTATCTGTCCTATTTCTTGCATGCATGCCAAAAATCTGTGTGTGACTCTTACTAATGGAGCTGTGGGATTCCATGATCATTTAAAAAGTTTGCTAGGCCATAGCACAAAAAAATGATTAATAGGTCCTCTGAACATATCAAATACAAAAAAAAGGGAAACTATCTCAATTGAATGTTCATATGCATATTTACATGAACAGTTGTACAAATCTATGTCAATTAAGAGATTGACAAATATCTTTCAAAAGTACTTAAAATTGTGTTTTCTTTTAACATTTAATTTTTGAATGACTGTAATTTCCAAAATAAAAACTACATTCACTGTTAGAAATTTGTTTATTTAAGAAAAAAATGTTAACCTTTTATGCTGCTCCTTCTAATTTTCTCAAAAAAGAATGTCAATATCTTTCCAATTATGATTAGAAAAGTGAACAAACTTTCCTATGATGACAAATTTTGAACCGAATTGTACTAGAGTATAGCCAGCTTCAGGTGTAGACCTCATCCCAATGTCTTTCAGGATGTTGGTGTTTTAAAGAAAATAAGGCTTGTTGAATAAGTGAGTAGTAGTTGAGTGGTCTGCTTCTTTAGATTGCTCTTCCAGGAAATTCAATTTTTAGTACCCACAGCTGGGTCTTCATAACACTTTGTTGGCCTTAAAGCAAAGCCAGGAATTTGAACATATAATAATTTATATTTACCTGATTAATACATATTTTAGCTCTGAGCATAATAAATGAAGAAAGAAAATATTTTTTTGAAACATTTCCTTGAAGGTTTTGCATGCTGCTGAACCACCGTCTCTACTATATTAAAAATTGGTGATGTAAAGTCCTGCCTCTGTAAGTTAATATACATATAATAACAGTGCTGGATGAAACTCTGTGGAGGCCCCTAGGCAGTCGAGATCTTGGGGGAGTTTTCTTATGTGCATGCTCTAGTGGGGAAACATTGAATTATGTAGTGTGCACGTCGACATCTAGATGGAGACAACCATCATTATTGTACATTACACATATGTAGGTTGCACCAAAATCTTTTACAGGCTGACAGCTAAAAGAAGATGAGCTTGTAATAGGCAAATCGCAATGTAAACTTGATGTTTATGGTTTATGCACTTTAAGTTATTATTGGGTGTATTGCATTATTACAGTATTTTCTCTATAATGTCTGTAAAGTTTTTATTTCTCTGATTTAATTCATTATGATTCTATTTTTTTCTAAACAATTTAAGAAAGCTTCATTGTAATTTTCTTTCAAGATCAAATCAATATTATTTTGATCCATTGTCACGGGGCCAATAGGCCGATGCATACTCTGTCTATTTGGTTATCTGACACTGTATAATAATAAAAGTAGAAAAGACAAATATGTCCTTCTATTTTCTACAAAGTACTCAATAACAATTGAGATGAAGTGTATCTCTAGGCAAAACCTTTTTTTTTTTTTCGTTTTGGATAGAGTGGGAAAGGGTTACACCTTCTGTCAAGTTTTAAATGCTGTGTGTGTCCATAGAGGGGATTCACCACTCTGTTTGCACTAGTGACAACTGTCACCAAGATATAAATGAGAGGGAAAAGCCAACATTTTAGAGTTCTTCCCAGAACAAGAGGTGAGGGGAAATCTAACTAACTTCCTGTTGTACCCCTCGGGCAGGAAATGAAGAAAAATTTCCCCAATGGCACACAGACAGCAAAAAAGTAACAGTTTTAATGCTATCCAAAACAAACAAGAAAGGTTTTAGCAACAGATACACTTTAAGGCCAGCGATATATTGTATGAGTGTCCACTCTTTAAACTGTCATTGCTGAATTTTTTTTTACAGTGTGTATGCCTTTGAAAGTCTTCATTATGGTAGAAGGAAACATTAAAGATAAATTCAACATAATCTCATACACTATGGAACTATAACATAGATGTTCAAATCATTTTTACTGCCTGAAAATATTATATAGTGTAGGTTCATTCTAAAGGAAGCCAAAGACATAAAGTGATCATTGCCCAATCCAACTGATTTCTCATGTTTACAGATACCAGCACACTAAACCAGGGTATCAGAGGAAATGGTGACTGGTTGGATAGTTTTAGATGATCAATACTGTTTCCCTCTCCTCACCAAGAAGGAAGGAAATACTACACCATGTGGGTTCAGTTGTCTGGTCACAAGATCCACTGAGTGACCAACCGGAACAGGGAGGATTAACCAGACAGTTGGATATTTTCAGCAATCAATACAGTTTCCCTTTTTTTCACCAAGAAGAAAGAAAGTTGTTAGGAAAGGATTGGCCTAGTGAACTCAGGCCCTTTTCTGGACTCTTTTTGCCGGTTTTGGCCATTCACGCGCGCTCACGCGCATACGCGCGCGTGCGCCGGGACCGGCGCAAAACGACCCTATTTAAGCTTTCTGCACATGTCAGCAGGTGCTGTCCGTTCTACAGCGTCTGAGTACCTGTGAGCTTCAGCTCTCCTTCCTGAGACCTGCTTCCTGTGTTGTTCCTGTTCCTGTGTACCGACCCGGCTTGCCCTGACCTGCTACCTGTCTGCCTGCACCGAAGCCGGCTATCCACAACCATCCGCTTGCCTGACCCCTCTGTTCTTTGCCGCCAGCCTGTGAAGGAACTCTGCTTGGACTTTGACTACTCTTTTGGCTGCCCCTTTTGTGCCTCTCTGACCCACCAGTTGCCGACCCAGCCTGCACGACCATCCTTCAGTCTGCATGACCACCTGGAGCCTCACATCACCACCAGTGACCATCTAGCCATCATGCCATCCCGCACTCCGGGACTTCCTGTCTACACTACCAGGGGTCCCCGAATCGAGTGTGTAAGAGTGGTTGTTCCCTGCTAAGTCAGATTCCACCACCAGGATTGTGACAAAAGTGCTATACCATGTGGCTTTGGATCATCAGTCACACAATCCACTGACTGCTCTGAAAGGGGAAGAATAATCAGACAGGTTTAAAAACTTTGCGCGAGTTTAATTGTTCCCCCAACATAAGTAGGTTCCAGGAGGTATCCCCACCTTGCTTCACTTCTGCCTGCTTAGCAGAAACATGCAATCATAAGGTGACACTTGTCACCATGATTATGCATGAAATTGGCCAGAATACACAAATATTGAAAGGTGATGGTTAAACACAATATAATATAAACAAGATCAAATGTGATTTTTTTTTTTTTTTTTACAAAAGAGTTAAAAATAAGTCACAGCTTTTTTTTTTATTGGCCTAGAAAGAGAATTTAATTTACTCATATAGTGTGTATTTCCACTGCAACTTGCTGCCAATCCACTGCATGAATGGGACCTTTTTTATTACCATGCTGTCTATTTGCTGGAGTGCTGCCCAGTATCTTTTTACAATTATTGAATCTTCCCATTATTTGCATCTAGTCACAGTAGGTCTGACATTGAAAGTGGCTGACATTATTGCATTAGACACATGTGAAAATGATGTTACTATTGTTAAGCCTTCTTTTATTTCAGACAGCAAGGAGCACGGATCCTTTGCACCGTGACATGTGCCTTAATTGTGTGTGTCTAATGATAAATATAAGTGTAAAGCAGGGTTATTATCCCTGACTGATTTCCTATTCCGATGTTGCTACCACTCTAAGGGCTAGGCTCTTCATTTGTAGCAGACACACAAACACACTTCATTGGACAGGCTCTCCAGATGTTCCAAACCACCCACAGTAGCCTGTCAATAGGTCATAAAGTTGTGACTCAAAAAGTGATTTGCAAAAGAATTGGAGATTACAGCTGAGTAGACGTTTGAATGAAAAAAGGTCTCTGTTGGTGGTATGGCAGCCCCATTGCTCAGGATTTCAGCTTATTCGTTTTTTCTACAAGAATCTGAATGCAGCAAGTCATAAATTTCACACGATCATGAAAAATTATTGCCTTTAGTTCCTTTGAGAGTCAATTTTATTTTTTATTAAACATGCGGTGTTCTCTATAAACAAGTGAGACCCCCTTCAAACATATGCTCCCATAATTTATGCTATCTCTATAGAAGCTATAATCTATTTTTTCCATCCTGTCCTTTTTTAAGAGAAAGGATATATTAACATAAATTAAATCAAATTATCTCAAAAAGTCTGCCAAACCATCTCTGTTTTATAAATCTCAAAAAAGCCAGCATTATAGAAGATGTGTTTTCCATAAAACTCAGAGAGAATGCATATGGTTATAATTAAATAATATGAACATAAGTGCAATATAAACCTAAAAAATCTGTGTTATAAATTAGAGAATTATAGGCTTATGGAAGAAAGTTAATATAGTACATGATAAAATGTCATACTAATGGATAAAAACCATATACCAGCTGTATGTGAGCTGTGGGATAAGCAACTTTATTTATATATTGGTAGAATAAAAAGCAGTACTAAAATGTCAAAGTAATTGCTTTATAGGGAGTTCCAATGTAAGTTTTTTTTAATAGATTGTATGATATATTTCTTTATTAATAAACGGAACTCAGGTTGTAAAGTAAAGGCTTTTTTTCAAGCTTCATGCTACAAGACCACGCTAGAGAGTTATTCGCATTTCTAAAGTACACATTATAAATTGTGTACATGTGTGCAAATAATAGCACACATTGGTTGTGATTCCACAAAATTTCATGAATCAGCCATTTGGTTAATTTTCAGTCCAAAACTGTGAAATTTGTCAGAATATTTTTTCCCTGGAAAGGTTTTTGTTCTCTCTTTTTCACCTCATTAAGAGCAACAATCTGAAATGTTGTGTATTAACTTTGTTTAGTTGTTCTAAAAAGATTAGATGAAAAGAAATTCCTATCTCTTTCCTTTGTTCACTATTTAGATTATTCAGCTTTGGTAGATAGGGGGTTTGGCACTTTATCCCTACATAAAGATGTGTAGCTTCCCCAGCTGTTTATAAAGTATCTATCTAAAAGCAAGGATCAGAGATATATATAGAGAAAACATGGGACTATATCTCATTCATTTAAACCTGACTGGCTGTATCCACTAACTACAATCCATATAGTTTGCCATACTAAGTTTACAGACATCATCACACAATCAGGGACAGTAAGGTTAGGGTATTGGAGACACAGTCCACGCTGGTTTTAAAGGGAAGAGTGAACACCAACAAAGGGAATAGCAGGGGTAAAATGCATTCCTGGACTCCTAGGGAAGTACTAACTGGATTATCTCTCTCTATAGGATATTATTAGGGGGTTAGAGGTGCAGAAGTGTGTGAATGTTATGACAGCCAAGTGATTTCCACTTATAGTTCAACCAATATGTGTATTGCTATCAATATTTGTACAGAGCAAGGCAGTGATAGGCAACATTTTAAAAGGTACCATCGGAAAACTGAAAAGTAAACCTTGAAATACATACAAGGGCACTGGGCACACACACACCCTACCAGCTCAAGCTTTATTTTTTATCCTCCAGGCAAAGTTGCACAATGCAAGTGATATACCATCTTAAAGTTGGCTTGCTCCTGGTAATAATGTTTTGGAAACACCAGCATCTTGTTTTCTCACAAACAGAGAAAGGGAATTTCCACAGCAAAAAAAGAAGAGTCTGCAGTCTCATTGAAATTAATTGCTTACAGAAAAATTGCATAGAACTTAGATATTTAAAAAAAAGTGCAGTTTTCATTGTGGCCTAACCCCTCACCCCAGAAGCATACCTAACTGGATCTGGCTTCTTAAGGACTGTCTTTTGAGTGTCTACTCTATGAGAAAATGTCAGTGAGGAAATCTCTGTGAGGAAATGACAGATACCCAAGGGTATACAAGCTAGAACACAAGCCCTGGGGTTGCGTTGCAGCGTGGCCCTCCGTGACTTTCCTCCACCCTCCAGGTTCATCACAACCCATGTCATCTCTGGTGCACCGGCACGCCTGCCCAGTCTGCCGTCTCTACATCTGCGTGACCCTGTGGATACCATCACCCTCCATCTCCACACTGGCCCAGACCTTCAGAAGGAGGTTATGCGTTCTTACCTGGGCTGTACATTGAAGGATGGCTGATTTCTCCTACATTCAGTGAGTTGGCCTGGTTGGATTGCGCGTCTTGGTTATACATTTTTTAAAGTTTATCCCTAAGCCTGAAAAAATGTGAAACTTTGGTACTTCAATGGCAGTTTCTCCATTGCTTACACATAATACATATCTGGTGCTAGACTTTTGATCCTTTATGGACAATTCTCACTGGCAATTAGTCCCTGAGCGCTGTGGAGTTGTGTGTTTTTTATCTGTTTGGCACCACTCCCAGTGTCACCACAGCTGCCCTGGCTCCCGCATGACTTTTCTTACCCATGATAACTTCACCCACGCTATTCAATGGTTTTTTGGTGTCAGCGCTTGGTACTTTAAGCCTATGGCAGAGCACAGCTAACCCACAGGAAAGCCGCAGGTGCACTGCACCCGTGGTGCTGGTAAACCGCAGCGCATCAGTGTGAAAGCAGTCTTATAGGGGGCTCAGGACAGTAAGGGCTTGTTTATATTTGCGGTATGGGACACAGTAAAACCCCATAGTTGAGATGTGTTTTTACAACACACCCCCAAACACTGGTGTAGCATCAGGGGTCACAATTGCGACACCGCTCCATGCTCCAGGGGGCCATGAGCCTCCCTGTCATTCTTTTTTACACTTGGACAGGAGGGGCAGTGGAGGTGACATATACAGGAACCAATCCTCTCCATTTTCCTCCTGCAACCAATGAAAGCTGACTTTTTCTCCTCTCCCTCCTACCAGCTTTCAGCAACTGCAAGAGGAAAATGTTCAATATGCTTTTCAAAATAAAGCATTTGAAATTCTGAACCAAGGAATAAAATAGAAGCGGACAACAAATTATCATATCAATAGAGTATGGTACAACTTCAATTAGGGTCAAACCAACTTTATTTAATTTAATTCAGAATTTAAATATAATGAAGTTCATTTCTCATACAAACATAAATTATATTTAATATGCCTGGGAACATGCGACCCTGCCAAATACAGAAGCAAGACAGTCTTTATGACTTCAGTGGATTCTCAGTCCTTGATTACAATTTGATTTCCTCTGGCATACAAAGACAATCTATTTTTGTGAACAATGTTCTTCCTTTACCAAGAGTGAGATCTTGTTTCTTGGCCGCTTGCCTGATCATTCGTATACACAACCAATTTCTTAAGGCAATAGCTGAAAAATTGATTTAATGTAAAACAACTTTAGGAAAGCAGACCTGGGAATTTGTCATTGGCATGAGAAGTGCATTGTTTAAAGAGATCAGTAATCAATAAACTCCTGTCATTGTCCTTTTAAAGATATTACTCCTCCAAACCCTTAAAATGAAAGACTAGTACAAAGTGTTAGACAGAAATTTCCACAATAAACTAGTGTGGGAAGTTATTGGGTTCAGGGAACCTCAATTCATTGGCGGTGAGGAATTTAGTTAATGGACACAAAGGTCAACAATATTAATAAATGCATGCACTCTTTACTGACTTGGGTTATGAAACAATGCAAGTCAATGAAAATCACATATTCCTACATTAGGCACCAGAGTCAGGCAAACAGAATTTGTCTGTTTGTCTTTATTGTTTTTATATTGCAAAAAAATACTCCATCCACATGAAAAACCAAAGGTTCGGTTCATGGAAGTTCCTTTCTAGATGATGACTTTTTAAAAAATAACTCTTTTATTACTTTATTGAAGCCTATCTCGCCTTTACATATAAACTGTACATTTGCTTCCTCTATCAGCTCTTCCCTAAAGCCTGGTACACACTAAAGTTTTTTTCATGCAACCCTGAGGGTTACACGAAAAAAAACTGACAGCTCCGGTCGGAGCCGCTGTACTAACCATGCAAGGTTAGCTCAGAGATCTTCCCTGCTGTGCTGTTGTGTTCTGACAGCAGGATGGCCCCCGCCAGAACACTCCAATCAGTGCTCTCTGCCATTAGCTGAGAGCGCTGATCAGGAGTCAGTCGGATGCTGGTTTTCCAGCATGCTTGTCCAACATACACATGAGCCGTATGTCAGATGTTTTTTTTTTCAACCATACGTTATCTCCCAACATTCGGCCCATGTGTTCCCAGCTTTACGTTTAATGACCTTTGTATCACTTGTCCCTCACTCCAGATTGTAAGATCTCAAAAGCAGGGCCTGCCTATCCCTCTTGTCTTGATCTGATTGTAGTGATACTGTCTCCCTTTATTCTGTAAAGCACTGCAAAAACTGGTGGTATTATATACATCCTGTATAAAAACAATTATAATAATAATTAGCTCCGACAAGTGCCAAAAAAAATATCCTCCTCATGCCCAGTTTATGACAACTGTGGTTATATGACAATAATCATGTCTCAACAGTAGGATCCCTTCCTAAGCAGCAGTGGGGGGAAGATGGATTTTTATTAAATAAACAGCCTTATAAATAAACATGATTAACCCAGCTAATACACATTCTAGTGGTACAGCAGCAAACTGTGTGTCCTTTGAAAATTACATAATCTGGTTTACATAGTATGGGAGCTCTGTTGCGCTGAACACATGGTATTTAGCAGCGTAATCTTGTATACATTGTTAATGGTGACCTATTCTCAAGATGACTTCAAGGTAAACTCCTACAGCCAGATATCCCAAAGGACACTGAAGGAAGCTGTTTTTTGGCGTGGCTTTAAAGGGCTGAACGGACAGTGAAGTGGATTCCTTTTTCCCAGCATTGACTAAATTTATCTCCATTGTTTGGTTTTTTCACAGAGTACGAAAACTGGACATCGGCCACATTTGATAACAATACAGTGTCTTAACAGAGGATGCCAGTTCTACGCAAGGGGTCATCTATATTGTCATAGGATCATTCTCTTCAAAGTACTCGAAAAAAAAAGAAGAAAACAAATTCGTACATCAGAGCACTTTCCTTATAAACAAAAGAAACATGACTCCCACTTGCAGAATTTTTATGTCATTTTTTTATGTGACGCATGCTTTACATAGCCACGGCTAATTTATCAGAATATTTAAGGACTCTGACTCCATGAACTCATTTAAAATAGCATAATGCAGCTCTAATGAATACAAGAGTTTACAAGTAAAATGCAATAACTGTGTTATTAGGAATATTTTTCAAGTTGGCCCAGTAAATCTGTAAAACAGTGATTTCAGCAAAATATAACTCAAGAATAACTGTTTATCTATTAAAATATTAATAAAATATAACTATAAGTTACTTTAAGTTAAGCTTAATTTTATATACAAAGCTTTGTCTGTTGCTTTTTTTTTTATAGGGGTAAAGCAAAACAAAGGCTGGTTGGTCTTCCCCGCAGACCCTTTTATATCAAGTATTATTGTACTTTGATCCCAGCCCTGTACAGGATCTATGAGAAAATCTAAATGAGTAAAATAACATTTCTAGCAGTAAGCTGACGGCATACACCTTGTCCACTTCAGCCCCGGAAGGATTTCACACTTAAGGACCAGAGCACTTTTTGCGATTCAGCACTGTGTCGCTTTAACTGACAATTGCACAGTCGTGCGACGTTGTACCCAAACAAAATTTGCGTCCTTTTTTTCTCACAAACAGAGCTATAAACAAAAGAAGAGCGACAATTTTGCAAAAAATAAACAAATTTCTTACTTTTTGGTAAAATACAAATGCAAAAAAATATATAAAAAAACATTTTTTTCATCAGTTTTGGCCGATTTATATTCTTCCTCATGTTTTTGTTAAAAAAAATCTCAATCAGCGTTTATTGATTGGTATGCGCAAAAGTTGCCGCGTTTACGGATGATGAGAATTAATTTCTGGGGTTTTAAATTTTTTTTTTTTTTACTAGTAATGGCAGTGATCTGCGATTTTTACTGATACTGCGATATTGCAGTGGACATGTCGGACCATTTTGACACTTTTTTGGGACCATTGGCATTTATACAGCGATCAGTGCTATAAAAATGCACTGATTACTGTGTAAATGTCATTGGCAGTTAACTGTGTTCCCTGGGTGTGTTCTAACTGTATGTGGGCTGGGCTGGCAAGGGGAGGGGAGTGATCACGGCTTCCATATACAGGAAGCCTGTGATCACTGCCCTTCCCCCACTGTCAGAATGGAGATCCGTGTTTACTCACACGGACCTCCGTTCTTTCACTGCGGAGGGGGGGCAACGTGGGTAGCCAGCAGTGATTGAGTCCACCCGCTCCCTGGCTCCCCCGGAACACAGAGAACGCGCGAGCGTGCCTCAGGCGGCGCACGCACGCTCACAGCGTGGGATCTCGCAGCCGCCTTCATATGATGGCGGTTTGCAATATTGTGCCATCTTGTCGCCGTCAGACTGCGGTCGGCAAGTGGTTAAGCAGGCCATACTCAGCTTGAATTCAGCAGGAATCAGATGAAATTCAAGCCTTGGGTGGCCAGGTAGCCATTTTTATAAAAGTTTAATTCAAAATAGAAGGGGGCGAGTGGAAAATTGTTGGCCAAACAGTGATTGCATCCTATCAAATGCAATTACTTTCTGGTTATTGGCACAACTGGGAGTGCCAAGTCTCACAGGCTTCTGAACACAATAGCTGGCAGGGGAAATTCCACTAACCACACACTGTTTAGCCTGGATGGGGTATCATTTTATTTATTTTGTTCAGACCACTGAAGTGTGTATAGGATCAGTCACTACAGTGTCATCCAGATTTCGATGAAGCTCTGAAAATATTGGATTATTAAGTTAATATTTTCATAGATTTAGGTAGGTCCCTGTATGGAATGGTGACAGGATGGGTCACCTATTCTCCTCTTCCATGATGATATCTGCTACAAATGTCACTTTCTTGTTTTATTTTGTCCAAAAGATTCACTTTAAAGGAAACCTATGCTGAAATTCTTCAGAAAATTCTACTTGCCTGGCTACCACTGGCTTCGGTACTTACCAACATGAAATAAGCATGCAGCAACTAAACATACAATAAAGCTAGAATTTTAATGTGCATATTTGTTGCTTAAGACTTAAGACATACTGTACTTAAGACCTTGAAAAAACATTGCAAGCCTGTATTTTCAGAAGAAGAGGTTTTTGGGGCAGTCACTATATTTCTATAGTGCAAGTTACCTTGGTGTGACATGAAAAATAGGCAGCAATCAAAATCACAATCAGGAAATCAGGATGTGGTGTTCAAGTCTAAATAACTTAAAGTCTGAATATTTGCTATGGGTCAGTGAGGTTATCAACTTTCGAATATCACTGTTCTCATTTTAGATGCCCAATAAATCACCAATAGATGCTTCCAAATATACCAGAAACTTGCAGCAGATTCTGGAATTGTAGAGGCAAATAGAACACTCATCAGACATTAAAACATGTTATGTATGGTTTATGTTTCTAGGTTCTATCGCAACATCCACTAAAGACTATCGTTGGCACTTTCTTGCTGCAGTGAGTCATAATTCCAAATAAATGGTAAAGTACCACTCTCTTTTAACAGAAGAAGCAGATGCCCTAAAGTCTATCATATAAAATGAAGAACTAGTTTCCTCATTATTCTATAATTCGGTCTATTCAAGCCATATACTGGCATAGTTCATAGTTTACCTTCCTAGCCACAAAACCACCTTCCATTGACTTCACTATGTACAACTTCCTCATTTTGATTAACTTTTTTCTTAATGTCCCAATCAAAAGATTTAATCATAAAATTTTGCAAGTGAAGAATTGTATAGCCTGGAGCATGTAACCATTTTCTTTTTTAATGTTTGCTTTAGAAGAATAAAAAGAGTACCTGTTTGCTTGACGAGGACAACTCAAACAGCCCTTCTTTCAAACATGTTCAGTTCTTATAAATCCTAGTATTGCTGATCTAGAGGAGGGCAATTTATTATGTTATTATGGTAGTTAATAACAAAGAATGTGTGTTTGTATGTGTAAATTGCTGCTCAGCTTACATGTTTCAGGAATCTGTCCTAATTAATTGCCCTGCAGTTCTGTGCAGTTTATTTTTCATTCTCTTTTGTATATGTTACGTTGAGTAGGTCTGAGCTGAAAGAGTAAACCCTTCAGTTTCATTACTTCTCTGCAGTAATTTATCAAGGTTTACAATTTTTACACTAAGGGAAAATTACTACCAGTTCTTGCAATGAAAATAATCATTAGGCTTAATCTAGAGTCATTTTACACTAGTGAAAAACAGGAGCGGCCTTGATAAATCGACTCACATGGGGTGCTGTCTGTGGCCGTACATTTTCCAGTTCTCGATGTGTAATTAAATGGAAGTAACATAGCGTTTCCTTCCTCTTGGCATGTTAAAATACAACATACAATATGGATTGTGGTAAAGTCTGCAATATCTTTAGGACAAACATTTCACAACAGATCATAGTACAGTTGTAAATGAGATACAGAGCACTCTTAGGGTACCTTCATATTCATGTAGTATAGTGTATTATGGAACATTTTACACAGGTTTTACATGTTTTACTAAGTGTTATATATATATGTTGTACCATATGAGCTTAGCTGGAAACTACAACAAGGATGAAGCAAGCAGATATTAACCAACACACATCACTAAAATGCAGTGGTGTAAATATGGACTAACACAGGGTAAGTAACTGATTTAGCTCCCTGTGACCGATGACTCTTCATCAGTCACAGGGTACAGTAGTCTCAGAGTAAAGCAGTAGCAAGTTCAGTGGTGAAGCTATTTTAATGATCATGACAGAATTCTGCCTTCTGCATTCCAACACAGTGCTGCTCAAACACATACGTTTTAACTCAAAATGCATCAAAAGACAGAGTTGACCTGCTTTTTGTGCAATGCAAATGAAAGTCAGTAGGGCATGCTGCATTCAAAGAAACACAACACAAAGCAAATCAACTCAAACGTGACCTCAGAACTGTTATCCACACATCAACATCAAATGCAGAAAGACAACTCCCATTTACATCCATTCCTTTAAGTGAAAAAAATGGTGTTATTTATTACTGTGTATCCTCAAGACTGGGTACCAGCAGATGCTCTAACTTAAAACCTAACTATATTAAAAATAACATTTTCAGTTTTGGGTAGAGTGAAAAAAAAGTAAATATTTCTGTCACATTTTGGTTTCTGTTTGCAATCCCAATGGGGAGATTTTCCCTTATCTCCTTTCCCTGTGACAACCACACAAGAAAAAGGGGTATTGGTACAATAAAAACATTGTCAGAAATTCCAACCCTTCCTCGCTAACACTGTGTTTTCACATTTGGCTGTATCCCTGTTGGAGCGATTTCATGTCCTGACAGGAAGTGGGTGAAAATCCCCAACGGGCACACAAACTGTGACAATAACCTTACAAATGCACCAACTATTCACCACTCTATCCAAAACTAAATATGTATTGGCTAGAGTTGGGTTTTAAAAGAAATAGCAAATGAGCCATTTTTTGTTTTGTTTTTATCAGTTGTTATTATTTATTCCAGTATGGTTGATTTTTATGTTATTATCTTATATACAAATTAACCTGTATATTCAGATAATCTAATCCTGTATACCAGGTATATGCAATTAGCGGACCTCCAGATGTTGCAGAACTACAAATCCCATGAGGCATAGCAAGACTCTGACAGCCACAAGCATGACACCCAGAGGCAGAGGCATGATGGGACTTGTAGTTTTGTAACAGCTGGAGGTCCGCTAATTGCATATCTCTGCTGTATACCAATGATGATTTGTTAACCTCCAGCTGCCCAGGCAACACTATATTACCATAAGTATTGGGACACCTGCCTTTGCATGCACATGAACTTTAATGGCATCCCAGTCTTAGTACATAGGGTTCAATATTGAGTTGGCCCACCCTTTACAGCTATAACAGCTTCAACTCTTCTGGGAAGGCTGTCTACAAGGCTTAGGAGTGTGTCTATAGGAATGTCTGACCATTCTTCCAGAAGTGCATTTGTGAGGACAGGCACTGATGTGGACTGATGTGCACCTTCTGGCCTGGCTAACAGTCTCTGCTCTAATTCACCCCAAAGGTGTTCTATCAGGTTGACCTGCAGGCCAGTCAAGTTTCTCCACCCCAAAATCGATCATCCATGTCTTTATGGACCTTGCTTTGTGCACTGGTGCATAGTCATGTTGGAATAGAAAGGGCCATCCCAACCTGTTCCCACAAAGTTATTAGCATGAAATTGTCCAAAATGTCTTGGCATGCTGATGCCTTAAGAGTTCCCTTCACGGGACCTAAGGGACCAAGCCCAACCCCAGAAAACCTCACACCATAGCCTCCCCTCCACCAAACGATTTGGACCAGCAAGGTCCATATAGACATGGATGAGCAACTTTGGGGTGAGGGAACTTGACTGGCCTGAACATAATCCTAACCTCACACCTTTGGAATGAATTGGAGCAGAGACTGTGAGCCAGGTCTTCTCGTCCAACATCAGTGCCTGACCTCACAAATGTGCTTCTGGAAGAATGGTCAAACATTCCCATAGACACACTCCTAAACCTTGTTACCAGCATTCCCAGAAGAATTGAAGCTGTTATAGCTGCAAAGGGTGGGCCAACTCAATATTGAACCCTGTGGATTAAGACTGGGATGTCATTGAAGTTCATGTGCGTGTAAAGGCAGGCACATGTGCGTGTAAAGGCAGGCGTCCCAATACTTTTTATAATATATGCAGTGGTTCTCAACCTCAGTCCTCAAATACCTCCAACGGGCTATGTTTTTAGGTTTTCCTTTACTTTGCATAGCTGCTTTAAACCAATCTCAATGACATGGTATTGATAAGAGCTATTTTATCTAAGGGAAGTTCCCAAAACATGGCCAGTTGGGGGTACCTGAGGACTGAGGTTGAGAACCACTGATGTAGTGTATGTATGGCAGCAAAGAGGGTGGGCTTCAATGGTCACAGGCTGCACATATGTGTCCATGGATAGCTGAGGTTTCTGTGATGAGGTTGCACTCACTGTGTTCTCCCAGAACAGCAGAACAGTGACTGAGCTGTCAGAGTCAACTCCTGATCTCTAGTAATAATTAGAAGCCAGTATGATGAGTTTCCAATCATGTGACCACTGTCACAGCAAATCAAGCTGGTCATGTAGTCAAGCATCCTGCCCCCTGGATGTAAAACTCCAATGAAAAGGATACCGGGACAGGAAGGGAATAAGAAAACCTGTCCAAGCACCATCTAAAAGTTTATGTCCAGTTTTCTTGAAATGACCAATGTAGATTGTTTATAAGTATCTTTTACTACTTGTTTTTCATCTTAAGAGTAGCGTGTAAACCTTTAAACATAACTACAGACATAAGCCATGGGTTTAGTTACACAGCAGGTAACTTTTCTTAGCAGGCTTCATGAATGAAAGCTTTGATGGAAAAATTACATCTTATTACCCAAAACAACTAACTAGGTTTTTATTCCCATTTTCCTATATTGCACTCAAAGAAAAACTTTTAAAAAAGTTTTACTTCAGCCAAAACATATCTTCTTCTTTTGAAGCCCTGACAGGTTTTTACTTCTTTCCACTGTTGAGAGATTTGCCTTCACTTCCAGTTGTGCTGAAAGTTTACCAGACAGAAAGTAAGGGGGAAGCTTCAATTTCAGCACAGAGAGAAATAAAAAAATGTTTTTTTGTAGGGTAGGGAAAAGCTATAACTCTCTTAGATAACTCTTAGGCCCCTTTCACACGGGCTTTCCAATGAGGTCCACCTTTTAGTTTTTCTGGCAGACCTGATCGGATGCTCCATTCACTCCTATGGAGCGGCAGATGTCAGCTGTGACATGTCTGCTGACACCCACTGCTATCTGATCCAATCCTGTCTGTGAAATCCAGATGGATGTAGATCCTATTTTCTATCCATCTGGCTGATCGGATCAGATCGGATCGGATGAAAATGGACAGGTGGTCTCTTTTCATCTGATCTCCCCATAGAGGAGAGAGGGGCTTTGACAAGTCCGTCGCTGCATAGTGAGTGGAGAAGGACCTGTCATCCGCCTGCTCAGTGGGGATCAGTGGATAGATCCACTGCTGAGCAAAGTGGAGTCCGCCGGGCAGATCGCCCATGTGAAAGAACCCTTAGATTGTTATTTGTGTCTGTGTCTCTGTTGTAGATTTTGCAGATTTCCTGTCTGGCAAACTGATAAAAAGTGAAGGAAAATCTGTGAGCTGATTTTCCTTTGCAGGCATAAGAACCACTTAGGTCCTCTATTATCATAAAGTGCTGTATATGACACTAGACCATAAAGCTTTACCGACAAATGGTGTTTACTTAACCAAGTGAAATACCACTTGAAAAAAGACACAGAAAAAGACTCAGCATGGAGATCAGTTTCTTTAAAATCTGGCAGCTTGCCAGGTTTATTGTTATTGGTTTGCAAGCTCAAAAACACACAAAACAGAAAACAAAAACCTTGCCATCCAGTGCTAAACTGAATAATCAGGCTCCTCTCTATACGGTGTGGGGCTGTCCCTGACACCCACGAATCATAAGCACAGTGCAAACCTTGATTTTTGAGTCCAAATTATCACACAGAAATCCCTCAGCTTTCTTCCTCTGAGATCCAGGATAGAGCTCTCCTCTGCTCTCTTCCTGGTCATTAAATGCAGGTGGAGAGGGGTTTGAGTAGACCAAAAAGACTAGGCCAGAACCAGCTCTGCCATGGTGGCCAGTAAAACCCGGGTCGGACTCCTGCTAGTCGCCTCAAAATTATACGAGGCAACAAGCATCGCCCGTCCATTGTGGTGCCTTGCATAACATCACACACTATGCAAAGTAAATGTTAGTGAATGCATTGAAGTCTTACCCAATTATATGAAAGTGAAATAAGAAATAGATTTTTTTCAACCACACGTTTGGGTATTCAAAGTGAATACTGCTTTGCCTTATTCCCTAACATTTATTTTGCAAAAAGAGCAGATTCTATTTCTCTCTTCTTAGTAAATCAAGACCAGTGTATCACAATGGGCAATACATGTTTTCTGTAATAAGCTGGAAACTAGCTTATGTGTTCTTTACTGCCTTTATCAGTTCTGCAGCTTCCTGCTGTACCCTTCAATAGCCTTACAATAAGACTTCCTGTTTTATGATAACAAGAATACAATGAATAATATGTTTTCAGGAGCCAGCTTCCCATAAAATTAGTGGTAACCATGGGTAGGGTACAGTAATGTTTCACATGATATTATAGTCTTTATTCTGAACATTAAATTCCCCCTCCTGCTAAAGGATGTATTTGCCACAGACTTCTCACATGTCTGTTATACATAATAAAGGTTCTGTGCATATCTGCCTCTATACACATGTACAATTATGGGAAAAAAGTACACCTTGTGGAATTTATTTAATTTACATTTTCATCAGGAAAACATTAGATGTTATTTCAAGCAGTGTCTACATGTAAAGATAATATACTTGAAAAGGACACTAAAGTTGTCTTTTCAGTTATGTATTCAACAAAAATATCAATAGATGTAATGGAGTACTGTAAAAAAAGTAAGTACACCCCATGGCATCAAAAGCTGGTATTACCCCATGGCAGAACTGATTTATTGTAGGCATTTGTATAACTGCCCATCAGTTTCTGATATCAACATTTTTGAACAACTCTCCATCCAAGTCACTGCAGGGCAGCACAGTGTCTTTGTGAAGAGTAATTCTGACTTGCACTATTGTTGTCCTCTGATCAAATCCCTCCCAGGCACTATCTGTAAGGAGTTTACATGCTCTCCCTGTGCTTGCATGGATTTCCTCCCATTGGCCTAAGTATATGACTGCATGCATGTCTGTCTAAGATCCATGAAGGCAGGGATTTATATGAATGTGCAGTATGCAGCACTTTTTGATGTGCAGCTTAGTGAATGTGGTGAAATTTTATGTTACATAAAATACCCAACCAAGTGCAAAGAAAGGGAAAAAACAGCTTGTATGCTTGCACATGATTGGATGATGAAAGTCAAGAGAACTTTACCTCATTCACTAAGCTCTGGGACAAATTTTCTTGCAAAGTGCAACTTACCTTGGAAAGTGAACATCCTATTTGCCTGTAGTAAATCAACGCCATTATTTTAGCTTGCTGCAAATATTTCTGTTGACTTAGTAGACCAAAAACCAAATAGAACTGATAACACTCAAATGCCCCAATTTGGTATCCCAGTCGACTGGCCACAATATTTGCAGGTGCTGGTCAGGTTGGTTACTGTCTCGTCAGACACATTAAGAACTGCAACAAAATGCTCACTGTATGCAGGGACAGAGTGCAGACGGGCACCATTTTGTTGTAAACATGTCTACTAAATACCTACCAACTTTAGAACTTGAGAACGAGGGACACTTTAGAGAGGTAGTGATTTGTGGTGCACTATACTTGCTGTGGCAAAAATATGGGTGTGGCCAAACTTAAGGGATGGATTAAGGGATGTGGTTAATCAAAATCCCGGCTTCCTTGTTTCTATAAAAAATGCTTTGATTGCTGTGTCACAAGCAAGAGACTCACAGACACGTATAAACGCCAGCACAATCATTAAAAAACTCTTCCATTAGATATGGTTTTGTGTACACTGAACTAACACTTTGTCTGAGCCTACCTTAAAGATGAATGTCATTATCCCCATGACTAAGTTCCGGGGATGGAGTGAAACGCATTGGGGCCATGACCTGATTGGAGTCCAGGCTGAGCTTGCCACTCCATCCCTTCACTGCAGCAGGACACCAGGACACCATAGATGTGCAACTTCCTGAGGTCACCCTTCCTTCCTTGAACCTTTCCAGGAGCCAGGACAGGCTCCATCCCCTGTCAGCCCTCTAGCAGCAGCTGCGAATGCACTGTCTACATACCCCCTCCCTTTCGAGCCTGAGTGGCCCAACACTTTTCCCAGGTCACAATGTCATTAAAATAATCAGGGACTGCATAGTAGCCAGTAGAGTTGAGCGAACACCTGGATGTTCAGGTTCGGCCGAACTTCGCGGAAACGCTCAAGTTCGGTACTGAACGTTACCCGAACTTGACCCTGGACCCCAAACCCCATTGAAGTCAATGGGGACCCAAACTTTTCGGCACAAAAATGGCTGTAAAAAAGTCCTGGAAAGTGCTAGAGGGCGCTTGGACTTGTAGGTCCACAAGCGAGTTGAGATGACCGATGATACGTCAGGGACTAATAAAATTACTGTAACACTGGACCCTTTTCACAACCCGGTGAGTCCGAGCTTTCCCTCCCCCATACATCTGTCACGTAAGCGTCGACGACGATCTCCCGACTGTCCCCTACCTCGGACAGGACCGAGGACCTTTCCAAGTTCCTTCCTTCCCACTGGAGTCCTTCAACGTGTAGATACCACAGGACCACAGGACGACGTCACTTCCCTACCTCACCGTTCGAGTCGGACCTGAGGTTAGTCCAGTACCGGGGTTACGCAAAGTGAGGTAGGGGCCTTGAATCAGTACCCCTATTACTGTAA
>BLSH010497386.1:207998-235045 GCA_018402905.1 Glandirana rugosa
GAGATATACTCCGACCTCAGTGTCACGATAGATCTGCTATCTGTCCCTCACAATCTGTGCCTCACAGCGCCAGCAGCATCCTCTCCCTACACTAACCTGAGAGCATGTGACATGCAGCACTGTGACTCCAGCCTCATATAGAGGCTGGGTCACATAATGCACTGGCCAATCACAGCCATGCCATTAGTAGGCATGGCTGTGACGGCTTCTAGGGAAAACCAGTGAAATGCTTGTTGATTGGCTGCCCTGCAGCTATTCAACATGCGTGATAAAATACCAGAACCCAGAACCCGGACTTTTTCTCAAAAGTTCGGGTTCGGTTCGGGACACGGACACCGACACCCGAAAGTTCAGTACGGACCCGAACTTTACAGTTCGGGTTCGCTCAACTCTAGTAACCAGCAACTGTTGGAACACTGAACATTTTGGTGTGAAGAATATAATACACAATATAGTGTTTATGAGTTATTATTTAAATCCATAATGCTGCTCCTCACATCCGAGGAGCAACTTTAACTCAGCTGTTAGCTACCGAAGAAGCACAATCTCATTTGTCATACATAATAAAATTATATAGTAGCTAAGTATAACAATAAATTATAACAACAAATAAAGACCCTTTTTTAAGGGGACCCCAGATAAAACTAAAAACCAGACAGGGGCTCTAATCCTTCCTCACATTTAAAACTTAAAAAAAGTTTTTGGCTAAACAAAAGCTTTAAGATCATGATTGCTTGAGTTGATCTTCCTTTCCATGTGTGAGGACTATTTGAGCTCTGTGGCATCACAAAGTGCCAGTTACTATGCAATCATGACCATAAAGTACAACAAATACATTTGCAGACCAAAAGTGAAGGGAAATCTCTCTGATGGAACCTCAGATAACATAAAAAATCCTACAAGGGTTGTAATCCTTTCCCACTTCATCTAAAAAGAAAAACAAAAAAATGCATTTTTGGGTAGACATAAATGCTAACCTCATTATTGGTTGAGCTGATCTTCCTTCCTACTATTTGCAGTACATTAAACATTGGGGTTGATTTATTAAAAGAGTAGAGGTTGTCTACTTAACACAGTGATATATTTCACTATGCAGAGTTGATGTTAATAAGTAAGGTAAAACCTTACCCAATTATGTATGAGAGAGATCAGAATACCTATGTCTGGCTATTGGAAGCGAACACAGCTTTACCTCTCTAACATTTACTTTGCAAAGTGAACAGCTTCTACTCCTCTGTTCCTAGCACAGTTGTAATTCAGCCCGAGTGTATCACAATGGGCAGTACATATTTTCTGTAATAAACTTGAAACCAGTGTATGTATTCTTTACTGCTTTTATCAGTTCTGTGGCTTCCTGCTGTACCCTTCAATAGCCTTTCAATAAGACTTCCTATTTATGATAACATGAATACAGTGAATAATATCCTTTCAACAGCTAGCTTCCCATAAAATTAGTGCTAGCTAAGGGTACAGCAATTTTTCACTTGATAAGATAATCTTTTTTGAACATTAAATTCTCCCTCCTGTTGAAGGATGTAGTTGTTCCAAAATACTCACATACCTGCTGTACATAAAAAACATTCTGAGGATACCTTCCTTATACCCATGTACAGTCAAGTGAAAAATTAAGTACATCCCGTGGAAATTGTTGACTTTTTCAACATATTTGAACAGGCAAACTGAATATCTACAGAAAAAAAGAAACATATACTTGCACTAATATCAGTATGCAAGATGGAGGTGCATATAATAAATGTGCAGGAAAACAGAATGGTTTAGACAAGGTGGGATTCTTAAATGCATAAACAAAATGGCAAAAAAAATCTCCCTCTTGCATTTTGCAAAATTATATTATCACCTATTCTAAAGAGTTTGATCTTCTTGGTTCCCTTAAAACGCAACCACTTCCCGCAAATGGATGTACCCGTATGTCCTCTGGTTTTAGTGGTTCTACCAGGGTCATGGCTGCAGCTGTTTTTAGAGCCAGCAATGCTCTTCAATGTAAAAGTGATCTGAGTGGCTATAAAACCACTTGATCATCATTACAGATGGAAGAAGGTGGCCCGCCCTCTCATTACTGCCCGCCGCCTTCCTGGGCTCTCCCATCTTTTTATTTTTAAAAATAAGTTTAAAGGTGCTTCAGGAATGTTGACATATGTTCTTATATAACTAAATCTGATTGTATTCTCCAGAAATTTTCTCAGAATTGATAGTTTTTGGGTTTTTGGAAATTTTTTGATGAGCTTTATTAGTGGATTTTTATTCAATCACAAATTTTTTATTTTTTTTAGAAATTTTTGGAAAACAATTTAGATTTTTTTTAATTTTGCAAGATGTACTAGTTTATGTAGATCAGAGACTTATAATCCCTTTTAACTCTAATTTAAGTTCAAGTTGTATTAACATAAACTATACTTTTGCAAAACACTTTGGAGCATGTTTATAAAGTAGTCCATTGAATATTTAAAGTGTTGCTAAACCCACAACAGTAAAATCTGTCTGTATATGCAGAATAGCATGCTTGCTATACTCACTGTGTAACTTAAGGGGTTAATCCTCTGTATTGTGTAAAAAGGCTGTGTGATCTTGTATGGTCAGATACTTCCTTCTTGCCCTGTCTACTATATTAGACTATACTATTCTATACTACATGCACGTAGCGTGGAAAGGTTGCACATGCTCTGTTCGATCTTCCTGTTTCATATGGACACAGACTGCAGTGCATTTCTAAAGGCAGTGATTGCTTATTTGTGAAGTGAGCATGTCATTGGCAAAGCACCAATCAGCTCTGGCCGGATTGTGGTTGAAGGGTCACTGATGCAAAGGAAGTTTCATTATCAGAGAGTGAAATCTCCTCCTATATTAACACTGTGGAAGCCCTGGCTCTTTGCAGTTTATCACCTGACTGCAACATACAGATGAAAAAAAGGTATATAGCAGCAGTATTTTGATATATAAAGAATATTTAGGAGCTGTGTGCACTGTGAGGGGGCGGATGAATTGTTTTTATATAGTAACATTTTTTTTTTGTAATTCCTTTATTTTCCAAAGAACAAATTAGAAGGATACATACAACTGGAAAGCCATCATCAAATACAGAATCATGGAGACAAGGTGTATATCAGAATAGAGCAACATTATACATAGTAATAGAGGGTACAGTATTCTTATTATTATATCTTGAAAAACCTAGAACAAAATGTAAGTGCACTCCATGGTCTGTAACCGTAGCCCGCCGCAAAGGCAGGCAGCGTTGAGCACCCAGGTGCCTAGCTGAAAGCTGCACGTCCAACTGGTCCTCCCACTCCGTCATGCCGATCCAGTGGCTCAGCGCGGCATTCCGCCAGATAAGCGTCTGTATAGACAAAGTACTGCCAAGGCTGCCAGGTCTCCCGAAAGGCCTCCTCCCTGTCGTTCAGGGTGGCAGTCAGGTCTTCCATATTTCTCAGGTCATTAACCTTTGAGAACCAAAGTGCCAGAGAGGGAGGGAGCTCCGACTTCCAACAAAGAGGGATACATGCCTTAGCCGCATTCAGCAGCTGCATTGTTAAGGAGGTTTTGTACTTCTTGATGGGACGGTCTGTCAAGTGTAATAAACACGCCAGTGACTTGTCTTCCACATCGACGCCAGTCAGGTTTTTTATGGTGCGGGTCACCCCCTTCCAAAAGGGACGCAATTTTGGACAGTCCCAAAAGATGTGGAGCATTGTGCCTTCCCCCTTTCCACATCTCCAGCACCGCTCCGAAGTCCGATGCAGAACCGTTGGCCCTCTGTACCATCTTGTAAGAATTTTATAACAGGATTCTTGAACCCTGGTAGCTATGGAGGACTTATGGGCAAAGTGCAGTATTTTCTCTCGCTCTGCAGCAGTCAACTGAACACCCAGATCCTCTTCCCATTGAAGAAGGAATGGTGGCTGAAAATCAGCTCGGGGCTGAGTCAACAAGGTATAAAGTAAGGAGAGGCCGTGGCGAACGGGCTCCCCGGAGCGGCATATCGCCTCCAGTGTAGTCAACTGTCTGGAGCCTCCCGGGGTCGTCTGGGACCTCCGCATGAAGGCCCGGAGCTGGAGACCACTGAGAAAGTCCAAGGAAGGACTGACCACCGCTGGACCCGCAACCTCAGAAAGGGAGCCATCAGTTTTAAGGAAGTCCGAGACATAGGTACAGTTTATTGCCCTCAGCCGCTGGAAAGCCGGATTGTGAAGGCCCGGTTCAAACTCTGGGTTGTCCAAGACCGGGATCATAGGCGATGGGTATGGGGAGACTGAGGTGTGCCTGAAGGCCTCTCTGGCAACAGCCAGGGTGCCCCCAAGAGTTGGGTGGTCTGCTATTCCACGGGGAAGGTAGGAGCGGATCCACGGCCAGCTTTTCGCCATGCCTGCTGAGTCCTCCAGCTCCATGGCAACCCAGTGCTTGGCTTCAGCATGGCAGAACCAATCCACCAGCCTAACCAAGTGAGTCGCCCTTTAATACGCTCTCATGTCTGGAAGGCCCACACCCCCCCGAGCTTTGGGCAGGTGAAGAATGGTAAGCCGGATCCTGGGCTGGCGGTGGGACCATACGAATTCACGGAATAGGACTTCAACCCTCTTGAAGAAATTGGACAGGAGCCGGATGGAAGGAGAAGAAAACGGCCCTGTGGATCTATCCGTTGCACCTCCAAGACCCAAGGAACGGATCTGGCAAAAATTATGCTAACCCCTTTGGACTTGGAAACCGGGGAGACACTGTGGAATGCCATGGGGAAGGCATTGTTTGTGAGCTTCGGGATATGGTCTCCTTTAAAGTGCGTCTCTTGTAGAAAGGTTATCTGCGATCCCTCTCGCTTCAGGAAGGAAAGGAGCTGTGATCGCCACTCCAGCGTATTGAGACCCCTTATATTGAGGGATGTAATTTTGAGGAGACCCATATGGCAGGCCGTAGCATACTGCAGGCTAGCCGGTAATGAGTGAGTGGAGCCTCGGGAAGGGCGCCCGGCGAGCGACACCTTCAAAGAAGGAGAAAAATAAGAAAGGGAGGGAAAAGAAAGACAAAAAAGGGGGGGGGAGAAAAGAAAAGAAAGGGGGGGGAGAAAGGAAAGGGGGTGTAGAGTTTAAACTAAATTACTATCAAGGCTGCCAGCCTATGCGTTCCGGTATCGCCCAAGGGCGAGTATCCCGGATCAGGACCTACTGAGGGGGTACTCAATTACAATTACTTGTAATTTAAAACACATGCACCAGGAAGATTCGCCAGGAAAAATGTCTGGTAAATTTCACTTTTTTATCTGCACATACTTTATCAATGCATAGGCATTTACAGCCATTTGCACACACACAAACACACACTATATGCCAATGGCGTGTTATGTATGCATATGGCTGTATACGCATTGTTAGCCCAATCTATCTATGCATTAATGCGTTAAGCCTACACAGATTAAAAAAAAAAAAAATTATCAGCATGTTGACATTTTTGTTTTTCCTTCTGCAGGTTTTTACCAGTGAAATGTGTCGCATGGTATCATTTTTACAAATACTGCACAAAGATTACCATACTTTACTCAATGCTTTAGTCTCTTTTCAAAATTTGCACATAGCGTCATCTACCATATCAACCAATTATTACTTAACCAGATATCTTCTAATATTTTTAAATCGCCTGTTTTTCAGATACAGTCCAAGTATTATCACATGAGATTCTAAAATTACCCCTAATCTTCCCTTTTATTAGTCTGTTTACAAACACCTGCTTCCTTTCTAATATCTTGACATGGACCTTTTTTATCATGTTAGGGTCTTAGTTTGCTTTTTCATTTTTACAGTGTTAAAAAAAACAGTATTTTCTTGCCCTGTCTGAAATCTGCAACACACAGTGTAACAGCTCTGTTTTTTTCATTGTTCTGTGACATGCGCTCTGTTTAATTAGTACCTCAGATATGAAATTAAAATGATACTTCACATCTGCTCCCTGATAATATCTTGTGTCAAGAATGCTATTACCAAAGCCTGGATCATGATTTAACAACTGATCTATTGGAGGGTATCAGAGCTTGAAAATATTCCTTTTCCCAGTCACGGCTTTAATTGCATCTCTTTTTGCTTTAACACTGACAGTCTCAAATTAAAATTAATGAAGCGCAACAAGACAAATATAATATGCATGTAGTGTTTAATGATACATTGTTCCTGTAATGAAGAGGCACTGCGGGACACATCAGTAAGTTTGCGTGTTTATTTAGATCATGGGTGGAACTTTGCCGAAGAACTAATGTTCTTAAAGCCATATGTCAGTTTATGTCAGAGACTCAGAAATGTAACATCACTTTTAAAGTTGACATGCATTAGTACTTCTTTCACAAAGCAAAGACACGTATGCAGATCTCTTTTTCCAAGGCGAACATATTGTAACAAAGGGCACGTTATAATTTAATCATATTCATTATGGAGTATGACCTAAGGTCCAACTAGACAGTATACCTACAGAGGTCATGATGAAATGGGCTAAAAAACAATGGATTGATTTACTAAAGGCAAATGGGCTGTTTGCTTTGCAAGGGAATGTTCACCTAGCTGGGTGAATGTGGTGAAAATTCACTTTGCCAAAGATATCCAATCACTTATGAGGAAGATAAAAAAAAATGTTTGCACGTGATTGGATGAAGAAAGTCAGCAGAGCTTCGCTTCACTCACTAAGCTAAGAAAATGTCCTTATAAAGTACAAATCCTCTTGCAAAGTGAGCAGACTACTGTATTTTCCTTTAACAAACTAACCAAATGTATCTTTGAACCACAAGCTCTTCTCCATAGAAGCCATGGTTGCTATACACTGCACTGATGATTACCAACAAACCTGAAACAGCTGTATGAAGTATGGGATAAATGGCTCTACGATGCAATGCAATGTAATCCACCAGCTCTGGATACATAGTTAACTGAGTTTACAATACATCCCAAGTAACATACAGTTGTGCTCATAAGTTTACAAACCCTGGAAAAATGTATGATTTCTTGGCCATGTTTCAGAGAATATGAATGAGAACACAAAAACGTTTCTTTCACTCATGAATAGTGTTTGGCTGAAGCCATTTATTATCAATCAACTGTGTTTACACTTTTTAAATCATAATGACAACAGAAACTACCCAAATGACCATGATCAAAACCCTGGTGATTTTGGTCTGATAACATGAACACAAGTTGACACAAAGGGGTTTGAATGGCTATTGAAAGTAACCATTTTCACCTGTGATCTGTTTGCTTGTAATTAGTGTGTGTGTATAAAAGGTCAATGAGTTTCTGGACTCCTGACAGACCCTTGCATCTTTCATCCAGTGCTGCACTGATGTTTCTGGATTCTGAGTCATGGGGAAAGCAAAAGAATTGTCAAAGGATCTGCGGGAAAAGGTAGTTGAACTGTATAAAATAGGAAAGGGATATAAAAAGATATCCAAGGAATTGAGAATGCCAATCAGCAATGTTTAAACTCGAATCAAGAAGTGGAAAATGAGGGGTTGTGTTGAAATAAAACCACAGTCAGGTAGACCAACTAAAATTTCAGCCACAACTGCCAGGAAAATTGTTTGGGATGCAAAGAAAAACCCACAAATAACTTCAGTTGAAATACAGGACTCTCTGAAAACATGTTTCAAGATGCACAATAAGGAGGCACTTGAAGAAATATGGGCTGCATGGTCGAGTCGCCAGAAGAAAGCCATTATTACGCAAATGCCACAAAGCATCCCGCTTATAATATGCCAAACAGCACAGAGACAAGCCTCAAACCTTCTGGCACATAGTCATTTGGAGTGATGAGACCAAAATTTATCTTTTTGGTCATGACCCAAAATGCTACATTTGGAGATGAGTCAACAAGGCCTGCGAAACACAGAGGTGGATCGCTGATGTTTTGGAGATGTGTGAGCTACAAAGGCACAGGAAATGTGGTCAAAAATTGATAGCAAGATGAATGTAGTATGTTATAAAAAAATACTGGAGGAACATTTGCATTCATCAGCCAGGAAGCTGCTCGTGGGATGTACTTGTACATTGCAACATGACAATGATCCAAAACACAAGGTCAAGTCAGCCTGTCATTGGCTACAGCAGAATAAAGTGAAGGTTCTGGAGTGGACATCTCAGTCTCCTGACCTCAATATCATTGAGCCTTTCAGGGGAGATCTCAAACGTGCAGTTCATACAAGACAGCCCAAGAATTTCCAGGAACTGGAGACTTTTTGCAAAGAGGAATGGGCAGCTTTACCATCTGAGAAGATTAAAAGCCTCATTCACAAATACTACAAAAGACCTCAAGCTCTCATTGATGTTAGAGGGGACAATACACGGTATTAAGAGCTGGGGTATGTAAACTTTTGATCAGGGTCATTTGGGTAGTTTCTGTTGTCATTATGATTTAAAAAGGGAAAACACAGTTGATTGATAATAAATGGCTTTAGCCAAACACTAACCATGAGTGAAAGAAAAGTTTTAGTGTTATCATTCATATTCTCTGAAAAATGGCCAAGAAATTATAAATTCTGCCAGGGTATGTAAACTTATGAGCACAACTGTAATTTCCTCATCATAGCAGCAACAGAGTGTCATACCTTGTTAGCTATTGAGAATAGTAGAACTTTGCATTTAGGCTAATAACTACTATTGGCTAACTACAACCTAGCCTCTGTTGAATTCCTTTACACAAACATCTCTCTCAATTATGGTATTAACTTCCAGAACTTGACCTACCTGAAAAACCAATCAATCAATCAATCAATAAAATGCATCCCAACTCACAACGCTTTTATGTTTGGCCAGGACTTCTACTTGGAGAATATTGATGTGGCAATGGGATTATTATTTGCACCACATTATGCAAATCTTTTTGCGGCAAAACTGGAAGAGGGATATTTGTCTAAATGCCAATGACATCATAATCATTTAGTCTGAAAGTGAAAAGGCCAATTCTATAACAATTACATCCAAAAGTAAAACTCAAAATAATGTTCACTAACAAATATCAGTTTCCAGGACACTACAATATCAATTAAACGGAACTTTCTGCAAGCATCCATCTACAAACCTACTAACCACCCCACGTACCCAAGCTTCCACTCCAAAAATAATGTAAAGACTACAGCCAGGTCACAACATACAACTAGATGTGTTCTGACACAGAGACAATCACTTAGAACAACTCAAGGGTGACTTTCTAAGGCAGGGTTACAAGCCTACAACAGCCCACATTCAATTTGGAAAAGCAGCCAGAATTCCCAGGGGCAAACCTCTGTGGTACAAACAGATTCAAAAAGAAAAGTGTATCTGACTTGTGGTCCCCATTAATCCACATCCGGAAATAGCAAAAGAACTGCAGATACTCCTTTGCAGAGACCAGCTACTACCAGAAACTTTTCCCAGAGCTACCGACAGCTGCCAAACCTAAAACAACATATTGTGTGAAGTTCACTGGACACTTCCCTATGCAGGCAGAAAAGGTGTGAAACCTCCAAAATATACACTATATTACCAAAAGTATTGGGACACCTGCCTTTACACGCACATGAACGTTAATGCCATCCCAGTCTTAGTCCGTAGGATTCAATATTGAGTTGGCCCATCATTTGCAGCTATAACAGCTTTAACTTTTCTGATTACGCTGTCCACAAGTTTTAGGAGTGTGTCTATGGGAATGTTTGACCATTCTTCCGAAAGCACATTAGTGAGGTCAGGCACTGATGTGGATGAGAAGGCCTGGCACATAGTCTCCACTCTAATTAATCCCAAAGGTGTTCTGTCAAGTCGAGGTCAGTTGAGGACCTTGAGTTGAGGACCTTGCTTTGTGTACTGGTCCAAATCATTTGGTGGAGGAGGGATTATGGTGTTGGGGTTGTTTTTCAGGGCTTGGGCTTGGCTCCTTAGTTCCAATGAAGGTAACTCTTTAAATTTAACAATTTAATGCGTCCAACATTGTGGGAACAGTTTGGGGATGGCCCCTTCCTATTCCTACATGACTGCACAACAGTGCACAAAGCAAGGTAAAAAAAAAAAAATACAAGCCTTTAATATTTTTTTTTAATTAACTCTGTGTTACAGAACTGATAGGACATTTTAAATTATAAAAAGAGGGATTGGACAGGGAGTGCATATTCTAAAGAAAACTCAGGGCACAGGAATATTGCCTAAACAGAGACAAAAATTGTATGTGCCATTTTGGTTTTCTGTAAACCACTATCCCAGGCACACCTACACATCAAAGGGACTTTGCAAAGCCTCTTACAATTCCCACTTATGTGAGTGTGATTGGATGTCTCCTTCCCCTCACACAGACAGTGGGGTTTATTTACTGAAATTGGAGAGTATAAAATCTGGTGCAGCTCTGCAGAGAAACCATTCAGCTTCCAGGCGTTTTTGTCAAAGCTTAAATGGGTTGTAAAACCTCAGGGTTTTTCACCTTAATACATTCAAGGTGAAAAACCTTATGTGGTGCAGCAGCCCCCCAGTGCCCCCCTTTTAATTTCCTGAACCCAGTCTTTCCCCTTGTACACATATCCTTACTTTTTGAGTATCATTTAAATGTGTCTGCAAGAAGATGTCTGAACCCAGAGTCAGGTGGGTTGGAGTGTTTACAAGGTCAGGGCAGTGCAGATGAACTGGTAATTCTAAGCAGCCCTCAAGGGGGCAGTGCTACATAAGCCAGGTTGGGAGGAGCCCTAGAGCACTTGGAGCATGGGAGCACACCCCATACCAGCAATCAGAACGTGTAGGCCCTGGATAAGGCAGGAGGCCGGGAGGGGTGGGCCTGTATTCTGGAGGAGCTGGTTTTTTTTATGTCCCTTGTGCTGGTGGGGGTTAGGACAGATTACAAAAGGCCTTTTAGGCCAGCCCGTAAGATGCCTAAGTAAGGCTGTTTCCCCAGGAGAGGTGTACCTAATGATGAGGTGATTACAGAGAGCAACATTCCCGTGAGTGCTAATGACTCCAGGTAGAGGAGAGACTGTAGGTTGCATATGCTTTCACATGTGCCTACTGCGGATCGTCCACTAAATGTGATTGACCATGTAATGTCAAGTGACTCTGAAAATGTCCTAGTGATGTGACTGTTATGCCATTTCCTGAATTGCACCAGTATAGTGCAGCAAAACTACTTTTATGTGTGGATATTCCTTCCTTTGGGGATATGAAGGTCAATGGCTAGGAATGTCATGTGGAGGCCTCTGGTATGGACTGAGGCAGGACAGTTGCAGGGGTAGGGACTTGTGCTCCTGGTAGCAAATACAGCCAACCATGAAGCCCCTCTTAGAATTGCTCATGAAAACACAAGGAGTGGGGTACAGAAAAATGCAGTGAGTGCTAAGAATTTTTTGTGTAAACATTACGTGCAAGTACAATGATGTTGTAATCAGCAGTCCAAAATTCTGTTATATTTGGATGGACATTCCCTATAAGTATAAATTAGCTTTTTATAAGGTAGGGTTTATTTCTAGGATCCAGGCATTAAGTGTAGAAGGTAGGTCTTGCATCCAGCCCCGCGCAATCAACTTCCTGGTGATGAATAAGGTTTCATGTAGAAATGTTGTTGTGAATATATGGGCATATGGGCTGGGGTATAGCCCTAATAAGCATTGCTTGAGGTGTAAAGTTAGTGGAGAGCTCATGGTGCCATAAAGGAACCTCGCCACCTGTGCCCAAAAGCCTTGGATAACGGGGCAGGCCCACAGTAAGTGACAAAATGTGCCTGGAGTGAGTAAACACTTTGGGTATAACAGATTGCTGTCAGGTCGAAATTTGGACAAATTAATAGATGTTAAAGTGTTACTCAGTCTGTATATGCAGTAAAGCATGCTTGTTATACTCACGGTGGAACGGGGTTAATTCTCTGCATTGTGTAAAAAGGTCCTGTATGCACAGATCCTCCCCTTCTTGCGTTGTCTCCAAAACATGCCTAGATAAGACAGAGTTACTGGAGTCAGGCTATACATGCTCAGTTTGGTGTGTATTGCTAAAGAGTTTTTTTTTTTTTTTGGGAAAGTGCATGTGATCAGCACTGTCCAGACAGAGGGTCAGGGGCCCTGAATCCTGATAAGGCAGCCAGTGCAGTATGAAAACTCCTCCTACAAGCTTTAACCATGCACTTATAGAAGTCACAAGATTGCTATATACTGCTGATGAGAAAAGGTATTTAGCTTATTATATAGCTGCTAAAATTATTGCATTTCCATGTTCTGTGTACAATGGGAGACCAGACATAGTGAATGCAGGGTCCTGGATTTAGTAACATTTTACGTAGGCTCTGTGTAGCATGTATAACTGTGTAAGACGATCTGACAGTTTGGGAGATACTAGTTTGCAATTATCAAGGACCTTTATCTAATCTTCATCATCTCATCGTCTAAGTCTTCAATGTTTTTGTCATAACTTGTTTTGACCTGGTAGGAAAGTGTTGTAGCAGTGGGGATGAGTAGCACATTAAAAAACGTTGGGATCAGTTCATGAGCCTCATCGCCACAGATTACTTCTATTAAAGGGATGGGATCTGCCACAAGGGGAGGGGGGGATCGTGGAGCATGGAGTAATTCTGTTTGGTCAAAGCCAGGTCCCAGGTCTTTTTATGATGAAAGAGGCCTGCTCAGGCATCAGCTGCAGTAGAACCCTGCAGACTGCGTGTTATTGCACATATGGGTGTAACGTAACGTGCGCCAGCAAGGTGTATGTAATGGTTTGGAACCATTGTTGGTCAAATTTGTCTATATGGTACAGGTGGGACAATTGGGCTGTGAGGCAGCACAAATTAAAGTCAGGTAGAGCTGTGCCCTCAAGGATAATCTAGTTTTTTAGGGTACGCCAATTGAGTTTATGTCTGCCACTACCCTAGACAAATACATTAAGGATAGAGTCTAAAAGTTTGAACTGCTTCACTGGTAGGTGCACAGAGGAGTGCCAAATGAGATATAAAATTTTGGGTAACAGGACCATTTTTATTAGATTAATTCTATGTTACCCCTTACTGAGGAAGTCCAATGAGGTGACGACACGCGTATAGGGGGAGGAGCCTGCGCTCGCATGTCTCATTGCTGCTATTGCAATACACATTGTTATCAACTCGCACGGCTTTATAGTGCTGGATCTCGTAAGTGTTTTACTTGTTTTATTGGGACAATAAATTGTTTTAAACTGAGAGCATTAGATCTCTGCTCTTTTTTTATATATACCGGTTTGCGAATCTTGGAACTGATGGAGCTATTTGATCGAATTGGAGACCGAGTGGTATTGAGATGATGCATCCCTGAGTGGGGAAACAAGCGAGTTTATCTTTATTTTAAGGTGAGAGCCCAGTGAGGCTGGTGAAGGATTTTAGAAGCACCTGTTTGATACCTCCCTACTTTCCACGATTGGGTTCTCCGTATCACATCTGTCTATCTATGGACCCCTTCTCTTAAACCTGACGTTTCTTGCTGTTTTTTTTTTATTTTTTATTATCTCACTATTCAATCACGTTTTTTTTGGACTGATACATGTTGAATAATTCTTGGTTTTCATACTGAGTTTTATGTAATTTCACCATTTAAGCATGCATTTGAGTGATATTATGATGTTTTCTCACATAATTTATTATTGTATGCATATTTGATGTACCTATTTGATTCTGAGTTGTATTATTTGAATTATTAGCGCTACACTATATTTTTGTTTTTTACCTTATTGAGTGAAGTGAAATCACTGTTTAAGTGTCAGCAGCTTTTGGTAGGGGAGGAGTACATATTTGCTCTGATTTTTTTATTTATTTAATTCTATGTTACACCCAGTGGAAGTTTGGCCTAAACCTGGGTGCTAGCCTTGGCTATGATGTAAAGCAGTTCAATGTTTAAAGGGATTGTAAAGCTTCAAGGTTTTTCCCCTTAATGCATTTTATGCATTAAGGAAAAAAACCTTCTTTGCTGCAGCGCCCCCCAGACCCCCCTTTTTCTTACCTGAAGCCCAATCATTCCAGCAAGGTGCATGAGCCCAGAGGCTCCAGTCGCTGTCTCTGTCCTTGCTGGATAGATTGATAGCAGCTGTCAATCATATCTAATGACATTGAAGCAGGGGGCTGGCCGAGTCCTGCTGTCTGTGTCAATGGATGCAGCAGTCGGACTTGGGAACGCGCCCGCATGAGTGCCCCATTGAAAGCAGCTCTCTGTGGGGCCACCCAATGAAGGGGAGGAGCAAGGAGCGCTGACTGGGCATCAGACAAGAGGAGGATTGGGGCTGCTCTTTGCAAAACCCTTGCACAGAGCAGGTAAGTATAACATGTTTGTTATTTTTTTTAACCACCTCCCGCCCGTGCTATAGCCAAATGACGGCTACAGCATGGGCCTTAATTGCCATGATCAGCTGTTAGCCAATGACAACTGATCATGTGATGTAAACAAAAGATCGGTAATCAGCTTTTTTTCCCTCACACTACCAGCGTGAGGGAAAAAAAGCAGATCAATGGCTTCTGACAGAGGGACATCCGTCCCAAACAGGGAGAGGCACAACTGCTATGCAGTGCCCTCCAGTGCCACCTGCCAGTGCCCACCAGTGCAACCTACAGGTGCATATCAGTGCCACCTATCAGTACTGCCTATCAGTGCCACCCATCAGTGCCCTTCAGTGCCACCCATCAGTGCCGCCTTATCAGTGCCCATCAGTGCAGCCTATCAGTGTCCATCAGTGCTGCCTCATCAGCTCACATCAGCAAGAAAAATTACCTGTTTTCAAAATTTTATAACAAACTGTGACACTGTCTATTTTTGCACGATTTTTGGTATTTTTTCATTTTTTTAGCAAAAAAATAAAAAATCCAGCAATGATTAAATACCACCAAAGGAAAGCTCAAAATTTTCATTTGGATACAGTGTAGCATGACCACGCAATTGTCATTCTAAGTGTGAGAGTGCTGAAAGCTGAAAATTGGCCTGGGCAGGAAGGAGGTTAAAGTGTCCAGTAAGCAAATGGTTAAAAAATGGGAACCTTTACAACCCCTTTAAAGAGGTGTAGTCTGAGGGTGACCTGGTAGTTCAAATACCCAAATATGTTATTGAGTTAACTCTGGCAAGGGGGATAGATACCTGCTCCATCATGGATGGGAAACTATCAAGAGGGAGCACTTGGGATATGTGTTCCTCAAATTGTTTGATGGTTCGTAAGGTGGCCTATAAGGAGGGGCCTGGATCTTCCAAATAAAGGAGCATATCATCAGCATATGATCCAATGGTCTCAACAAGCATACCCACAATCCCTGTTGTGGGAGGTTGGATCTGAGAGAGATTGCGTTCCGCTGCCAGAGCATATATAAGAGGGGATAATGGGAAGCCCTGGTTAATTCCTCTAAATAGAAGAAACGGGTCAGAAATTCAGCCATTTGCTGATACTCTGGCAACCCAATTGAACCCAATTTAAAAAATTAGGATTAAAACTTTTCAGGCACTGCCATAAATAGAACCACAGAATCAAAAGCCTTGACCGCATTTAAAGCTAGTATCACTCTCATGCCTGCATAATTGTGTTCAAAAATCTGATATTGAAAAATGTATTTTTCCTAGGCATAAAGCCCATTTGATCAGGATGATTAAGAGACAAGATAACATTATTCAGGTGTATGGCTAGTATTTTTTCTAAGATTGTAATAGATGCTTGCAGAAGCAAGATAAGTCTATATGACCCCAGCTGCCTAGGATCCTTACCAGGCTTGTGGAATAAGATAATAAGCATTTCTTGCATTGAGGCTGGTATTGTGGAGGTTTCAAAAATAGTATTGAAAGGGTCTAGATTTCTCGACAGCAAAGTTTTGCTGTAGTGTGCATAAATTTCTATTGGCAGGCCATCTTTGTCTAGCATTTTAGCGCAGGCAAATTGGTCTATAGCCTTAGCTATTTCACCAGTGGTAAGTGGTGCATCCAGGAGACACCAGTTCCATAGTCAACTTAGGGAACACTATACTCCTTAGAAAATTTAAAGTTGCCTCGTGATTGTGAGTAGAGTTCTCTGTAGAAGTCACAAAATTTTGCAGTGATCAGCTTGGGGTAAATGATGTAACTGCTATCAGAAGATTGTAGGGTAAAAATGACAGGTGTTCTGGAGTCGTGATGAGCTAGATAAGCAAGGAGCTTTCCAGAATGTTCACCGTGTTTAAAGATATGTTGTTTACAGAAAAAAGTTTCTGTCTGGCCCTTTCATATTGGAGTTGTTCCACCACCCTGGTTTGCCATTTTAGGTGAGGTGCACAATCTGGAGTATGGTCAATGATATACAGCTGTTCTTGAAAGGCTAGGTCTGACATTGCCTATCTGAGAGCATTCTTAGATGTTAGTTTTAGTCTAGAAATGTGGGTGGTAAGGGTTAGGCAAGCTAGAAGCTTGAAGGATCCTTAAATTGCAGTTTCTGTGCATTGTTAGCCTCGTTCTCTTTGACTTCTATTGGGCTGCATATTTTTGCCATTTTTCTGAAAGCACACCAATGATGCAGCATGCAGGTGTGCTTTCAGAAAACACAGCAAAAAAGTGTAGCCTAATAGAAGTCAAAGGGACTGTTGCTAAAAATGCAGGTGAAACACAGGAAAACCACGTATACACCAGTGGCCAAACAGCAGCTCACCAGTGTGAACTCATCCCTACTCTATTATGTGCTCTAGCATTCCTAAATGTTTTATGCAGTATGCCAATAGCCACACACAAATGGTCAAAATTATAAATAAAAAAAAATATCTGCAGTAAAATGATGAGAAAGAAATAGTACAAACAGCACTTACAGAGCTCTAATCTCAACATCATTGAGCCAGTTTGGGATAGCTGGCCGAGACAGAAACAAACAAGACAACTAAAGTCTGTGGTAAGGTTTAGAGAATGCTTTGAAAACTGCTACACATGAATTGCTGCTCTGTTAGATTATTCATACCAAATATTGCTTTCATTTTTTAAAACATTTCTGCTTCACAGCATTCTTTCATATAGGTCTAAAACCTTTGCATTATGTAAATGATATCAGATATAACACAATAGTTTAAAACAAATACGTACAGGAATGGCGCTGTCTCAACTGTATAAAAGATAAAACCTGTGTAAACCAACCGACTAGAAAATGTACAATGAGGGGCAAAATAAAAGAAAAAATAAAAAGGTAAAAAACTCCCAGCTAATAATAGGTTAATGCATACTAAAACAGCTGCGGTGACCACTTGACCTTAATTACATATAACCACTTAAAATTGAATACAAATCAGACAAAAGTGCTGTGTGCCCAATATAAAAAACTCATAGACAGTGCTAGTCCATAAATGTCCGTATGTGAGTGCCCTTTAAGGAAAATCTGTAGAATGGTTAAAAAGGTGTAAAGAGGTAAAAAATATCAAAGTGAAAGTCCAAAAAAAATCCAAAATATATATATATATAGTAATGAACAGATGTAAACTCATATAACGTCCCTTCAGTTGATCATAAGAGACTTATTGTTAATAGTCCAAACAGTGTGTGCAATAAAGTGACTTTTGTGCTCTTCTTATATCCACTGGAAAAGAGGGGTGACTTCCACTCGTGCTCCCCCTATTGTGCCCTCACTTACCAGTTCCTTCCTACCCCTGCAGGGGTAATACGCCTCAGGTAAATGGGATCTTTTGATCCTGTGTCGGTTCCCTTTCCTTTGTGGGACCGTGAGGGTCCACGCTGTTCCTCCTATCCTTGTTGCAGTGTAACCAATTCAAGCTGTGATGTCGGGGATGGGTGGGGCCCCACCGGGCCCCACCCATCCCCGACATCACAGTTTGAATCTGACAGCTGCAGCTTCACAGAGCACACCCAGCAGGTTTGCTCACTTTGCTGGCCAATCCCTGGCTGTGCTTTGTATTCACATTTCAGCTGAAAGTTACTGCAGTTTACCTTCTTCTACAGTGGGATGCAGGACAGAGTTTTCCCCATACTGCATGGAATCCGTGGAGAAGTGAATGAAGGATGGTGTAAACGGATCTGAGCGGGTCCCCTTTGGTTACACTGCAACAAGGATAGGAGGAACAGCGTGGACCCTCACGGTCCCACAAAGGAAAGGGAACCGACACAGGATCAAAAGACCCCATTTACCCGAGGCGTATTACCCCTGTAGGGGTAGGAAGGAACTGGTAAGTGAGGGCACAATAGGGGGAGCACGAGTGGAAGTCACTCCTCTTTTCCAGTGGATATAAGAAGAGCACAAAAGTCACTTTATTGCACACACTGTTTGGACTATTAACAATAAGTCTCTTATGATCAACTGAAGGGACGTTATATGAGTTTATATCTGTTCATTACTATATATATATTTTTTTTGGATTTTTTTGGACTTTCACTTTGATATTTTTTACCTCTTTACACCTTTTTAACCATTCTACAGATTTTCATTAAAGGGCACTCACATACGAACATTTACGGACTAGCACTGTCTATGAGTTTTTTATATTGGGCACACAGCACTTTTTTCTGATTTGTATTCAATTTTAAGTGGTTATATGTAATTAAGGTCAAGTGGTCACCGCAGCTGTTTTAGTATGCATTAACCTATTATTAGCTGGGAGTTTTTTACCTTTTTATTTTTACTTTTATTTTGCCCCTCATTGTACATTTTCTAGTCGGTTGGTTTACACAGGTTTTATCTTTTATACAGTTGAGACAGCGCCATTCCTCTACGTATTTGTTTATCACCCTTCCCTCCAAGGAGGGAGTTCCTGGAAGGCAGCAGTCCCACGATATATATAAAAAAAAATTTTTTCCTTAGGCCCCTTTCACACTGGAGCGTTATTACAGCGGTAAAGCGCTAAAATTACCGCTGTAATAACGCTCTAAATATTATTTTCATGCATCTCTATGGATGCTTTCAGACTGAGGCGTTGCGCTAGCGCAGCGCTTCAGAAAATCATGCAAGCATGATTTTTCAGGAATGTGGAGAGCGGTGGATTCACCGCTCCTCCACCGCTCCTGCCATTAAATTCAATGGGCAGCGCTCCCGTAGCGGCTGTACACCGCTCCGGGAGCGCCGAGCGCCGGCACTTTTAACCCCTGTTAAACCCGTTGTGGGGGGGTTAAAAGTGCCCCGCACCCGCCTGCATAGTGGCGCCGTAGCGCCTGTATAACAGCGCTAAATCCCCGCTGAGACTAGCGGGGATTTACCGCTACCGCCCGCCAGCCCCAGTGTGAAAGGGGCCTTAGAGCAGGTATATATTGCTATTTTTACAATAGTTTAAAAGCTTATATACTTTTAAAACAGCTAAAGTAAAAGTAAAACGGAATCTGAAACGTATTATAGTTTCTCTTTAAGAATCACTTTTGGCAGCCAGATCTCTTATGCAATTACAAATTTATTGCACTATCTTCAAACATGCAGTTGTCAGAACTTTGCCTAAATAGACTAGAAATCTTCCCCTGGCTAGCCAGGTTAACCACATATTAATATAGGGCCAGTTTGAATTTGATCAGTATATTCACTTGGTCATTTATTGCATCAACACCTATTAAAATTGCCTTAACAATCCTTTATTTAAAAAATGTTTTGCAGTTTTCAAATAGGGCTTTCTGTCAGTAATGCAATCCAATGATAAGGACTATATAAAGCTGATTTTTTAAAGACTTGATAAGTGAGCTAGAATGTATTCCATATGGGATAAAAAACAAATGTTTGGACAGTTAAAATGTGGAGCAAGTTTTCATATGGACAGTTTGCCAAATGTTCTACATTTCATTGCAGTGATTTAGCTGCCAGGTGTCCATAAGATTATCCTTGTCTTGACATAAAATCTAAAGAAATGGCCTAGTGGTAAGATGATTTATGAATGCTCTGCTACCATACAAGCAAATAGCTCAAAAACATTGCATCATTGAATTCTAGGAAGTATGTGCATCTGAATACATAGTTCAAAGTTTAATACATATACTACAGCATACCACCAGAAATACTTTATACCCACGCTGTGAGAAATGAATTGTACAAAACAATGGGTTTTTAATTTGCGAATATATATGTATTCAAAGGTATTCATCTTCCATTCTATGAATAGTGTAGGACCCACTGAAAATGGGTTACTTGACGCAGTGGTGGGCTTAAGCACGGTATGGCCATATGGTGTAACTAAATCCCCATACTTACTTATTAAGATCAGGTGTTTTTAAGTAGCCTTGTAAGATTTGAAAGCAACCATTTTTTGTGCATGTGTGCGCTATTCTCTGTGGTTCAATTTTTATATTGGTCTTTATAGCAGCACCAACCTTAGAAATGTATGTTTAGGATGTGCCCCATAATCCTTTATTTGTTACATATTGAGTCCTGACCAGACTCCCTGGGGGGGGAGCACCCCACTCTTCCACACCAGTACTTCATTATCAGTGTCCACTAGTAAGTAGTTTTAGGAGGTGTCCCTTTATAGTGCAGCTTTAGCAGAGGAATCTGCAGCTAGCACTCTTCTCCCATTTAAGGAGTGAGTATGTCGAATGGTTTTGAGAAGTAGGATTCATCTTTCATTCTATGAATAGTGTAGAACCCACTAAAAATGTGGTACTTTGACACAGTGGTGGGCTTAAGCACGGTATGGCCATATGGTGCATCCCCATATTTACTTATTAAGATCAGGCACTTTTAAATAGCCTTGTAAGATTTGAAATCAATCTTTTTTTTGTGTGCATGTGTGCACAATACTTATTCAAAGGGGTACTCATGACCACTGCAGAGCTATCAAAAGCCAGTTGAGTACGTATTCTAGGAAAGCAGTGCGTAGGTTGTTCATCAATTCACTGTTGTGTGATCGCAAACCTATTTGTTGAAGTTGCTTGTTAGGACCAGAGGATTGGGTTCTGCTAAGCAGCTTGTCAGCTTTCAGTTACTGACTGCTTTGTTGTTAAGGCGCCATAGATAAGACATCAAGTGGTTCCTCAAAGAGACCCTATTAGATCTCTAAATTAATCAAAAGGCCAGTTAATTGCAAGAGAAGGAGTAGTAAATATTCCAGTTATGCCTCTTACCTTACCTACTTCTTGAAGAAGGTACAGCATATAGCAGGGGACACATGCATCTGACACTAAAGTTAGCCATATATGGATCGAAATTCAGACAGTTCAGCAGGAACCGGACAAATTTCAATCCATGTACGGCTGTTCTCATTCATTAAATGTAGATCTATCGTTTGACTTCTCATAAATGATCCTGTTGGAAAGTTTTCACCTGATCAGCACATGCAGTCAATGGGCTACAACACTGATCAGTGTATTCTGACGTTGAGGGAGCCCTGCTGTCAGAATACAATGACACAGTGAGGAGGATTCCAGAATCCATCTCAGATGTGTGGATGGGGTGATCGGTACATTTTTTTCATTCCGCCAGCTGGCTGTATGAAAAAACTGAACCATATATCCCTAGCTTAATTCTCAAATGCCAAAGATACTGATGGAGATGTCAACACTGGAATGGATGGAGGTAGTCATCATAGCCCACAGAGGTTTAATAAACTATCTCTTCTCTTGCAGTTAAAGCGGAGTTCCAGCCTGGTGAGCTGCTGCCTTTTAATATAAGGACACTTGCCTGTCCAGGGAGCCCGCAATGTCGGCACCCAAGCCAATCCATCCATCCGCCTCAGGTGCAGGCGCCGGCATTGCAAGTAAGGGAAACCGGCAGTGAAGCCTTCACATTTCCAAATGTGTATGTGAGAGTCGTGCAACACTTTCTGAATGGTCCTGTTGTCTTCTGGGACACACACAGGTCCCAGAAGGCAGTGGGGAAAGGAGGAGGGCCAGATGCAACCGCGGAAGTGACATACGTCACTGTGGTCGCCGGAAGTCCCAGAAAAAGGTACCAAAAAGAAAAAAATATCCAAAAAGAGGGGGTGGTCAATTGTTTAAAACAGAGATGTCTTTTTGCCTGGAGCTCTACTTTAACTGTCCTTTTGATTTGTTTTAACATCTGACAGGGTCTCTGGTGGACTGAAAATGAGATAGCAAGAAAGTTTGGCCAGTGTAATATTGTTGTTGGGGTTAATGGAAGGATGATTGTGGAACAGAAAGTGTGTGGAGTTCAGCATGAGGTCCAGGAGGTGTTGATGGTGCTGGTGGTAAGGTGGCTACAGCATTTGAATTTGAGCTAGATGTAGGCAGGGGAATAAATGAGTAAATATGTTTCACTACTCCCGCTCACATGTCCACCTGGTGGTGCCATGGAATATCCCTCACTAGGTTCTCTAGGATCTTCAGGAACACGAATTCATAAGATTTCTCTATTTTATGAGCCATATTGCCCATAATGTCCGCCAGCTTGTTGAACCTCTGTCTTTGGTCCCTGTCTCTTGTGGCACCTTCCTAAACTCCTGGTACGAAAAGGCCCCAGTTATGGTGTTGATAATGATGGTGCCTCTTCTTCTGGTAGGGGGGTGATACTTGAGGAGATACTTGCAGTGGCCACTTGGGTGGTTGACTCCTCCTTCTGGTCCTCCTATTCAACTACAGGTATACAGGAGCTTTCAGCACTGAATAAAATATACCTTCGAACATCTACATGACCTGTGAGTTCCAGAAGATTCTTGTGGCTGTGCAATGACAGGTATGTGCAAATAGCTCTGTCTGCTCAGCTTATGCAAAGCAATGACAGGCTAACAGCAGCTGCACCTTTTCCCATTTCCAACCAGTCTATCTTTGGTTAGCCTGCACTTCACATTTATGGTGAGAAATGTAATGGCAGGATGAATTATCAGATTTATGGGATGTGCCGAAAGACATGGTCATGAAAAGGTAAGAATCTTTTCTGGGAGCTCTCCAATAGTGTGGATGCAATTAATGGGAAAAACATAAGAATCAAACTAATATTCTGTTACAGCAAGTACTTTATTTATTACAAATATTTTTCTTTGTCTTATTGGCAGTGGAAGATGAAAATTATTTTATTTGTTTTATTGACATACAGGGGAAATGGGAGCAACTTAGACCCCAGTATTTTGGTCACTCCTCCCTTGGACAGATGCTGTGGAAAGATGGAAACAAGAAATTCTGCTCTACTCTTTGTCTTTATTGAGCATAAGGCCTTTGCTCTGGGTGGGTACTTGCTAGAATTCTCTTCAAATTGTGGCCTGGACTTTCGGTTCCGGCACCGTATGTGTGAGGAGTGGCTCACAGCGGCTCCAATCTGCCCGGGGAATTACTCCATACAATTACCGGCTCAAGCACCCGTTCGTTGCCTGAGTGCTGTGGGACACTGCCATACAAGCATGGAGTGTTACCTCACCAGCTCCTGCTCCAGCTCGCCCACTCCAACCCACCCGATATCACAAGGCCCCCCTCCAGATGCAGGCAAGATGGCCACCGCCAACAACAGAATGGAGGAAACGAGTGTGGAGATGCAGCCGATGGAGCCCCTGGGCATACCTCCGCAGGACACCTACGCTAAAATAGCACAAGCGGTAGCTGCACTACTCTTGCCTAACATCACCGCTGCAGTGGATACTGCAGTGACAGTGGGCATGCTACAGATCAAAAAGGAACTGGTAGATCAAGCACATAGACTGATGGCAGCGGAGTCCAGAATATCAGACATCGAGGATGAGGTATATCAGGCCACAGGCACATTAGAACGCCACTCCAAAATACATGTGGTACTCCAGGAAAAACTCGAGGACCTGGGAAACAGGTCCAGGAGGAATAATCTGAGGATCATAGGCCTCTCAGAGAACTTTCCAAATAATGCACTACTCCAACTATGCGCCTCCACATTCCAGAGGCCCAAGGCCTCCCGCACCACTGCATAGTGGAAAGGGCGCACAGAGTGGGAGCCCCTGATGCCAAACGCAAGTCACCAAGACCGGTGATAGTTAAACACCTGAATTACACCGACATATTAGCCATCCTTTAATCTTTTTGCAAATCTAGGAACCTCAAAATTGATGGAGCAAACATCCTGATATTTGCAGACTACTCAGCAGAGGTCTCCAAAAAGAGGAAGGAAGTCCAGACTGTGTTCAACACTCTACAAACAAGGCCTACTGTTACTTACCTGGTGGTGGAGTCTGACTTATGCAGTGGGTAACCTCCCTTACGATCCTGTCTCGGGAACCCCTAGTAGTATAGACAGGTGGCTCGGGAGTGCAGGATGGCACGAGGGTCGGACTGGGTCACTAGTGATGGTAGAAGTCCATTGGTGCACTCGTGCACTAGAAGAATGGTCGTACAGGCTGGGTCGTGAAACAGGCTGGCGGTGCAGTACAAGAGGAGCAGGCAGGCGGATAGTCGGGTTCAGGCAGGGTTGTCAACAGGCGGGCAGGCAAAGTACAGGAGGGCTAGGCAAGAGAGAGGTCATAGGCAGTCCAGGGGTCAGTGCGGGCAGAAATTCAGCAGAGTCAGGCAATCCGGGTTGCAGGAACAGAGAAACAGATACAGGTTGCTCAGGAACACGCTCACTACATGCTGTAGATCAGACAGCACTTGCTGCAGGGCGAACGCACATTAGCGGCAAAAAGGTCAATTTTTGCAGGATTTCCTCTAACACCTAAGTTTCACGCTGGCTTGTCCAGCAATACTGAGATTACAAGCTCCAAATGGTGACCAACTCACGTTCCATACTCCAGAAGAAGCAGAGGCATACCTGTGCCCCAGGCTACCTCACACAGGAGAACAAGCCTCACATGCAGACCCACTACAACCCACGGCGAGAGAACAGCGGAGCCCCAGAAAGGATCCACCAAAACGGATGCGCCCAAATCATCCCAGCAGAGACCACAGCCACCAGGGATACTAATCCCCTCTATACTAGCGGGCAGCGGGAGATTGGGGAAGTCAACAAGTGGCTGAGGAGCTGGTGTAGAAAGGAGGGTTTCGGGTTCCTAGAGAACTGGGCCGATTTCTCAATCAGTTACGAGCTCTATAGAAAGGATGGGCTGCACCTAAATGGGGAAGGTGCAGACCGGCTGGGAATGAGGATGGCTGAAAAGTTAGAGGGGCTTTTAAACTAGGCAACGGGGGGAGGGTCCAGACTTAAAAATAACCAGAGTGGAACAGAGTTCAGGGGGTAGTATTGGAGGAAGGAGTGATAGCCCAAATAAAGAATTTAAATCCGAGGCGGGTAGCGTAACATATCCTATATGCAAAAGAGGATTACCCAGCAGGGGAACAGTAGGTGTCCAGACAAAACTACATGGCTTGTTCACTAATGCCAGGAGTCTGGCAGACAAGATGGGAGAACTAGAGTTACTACTGTACGAGGAGGAATTAGACTTTGTGGGAATTGCGGAGACTTGGTTCAACAGCTCTCATGATTGGCTAGCTACCATCCAGGGGTATTCCCTATATCGCAGGGACAGGGTGGGCAAAAAAGGGGGAGGGGTATGCCTGTATATAAAAAAATGACATAAGAATAAATGTGAGGGATGACATTAGTAGTGGATCTGGGGAGGAAGTTGAAGCCTTATGGCTAGAGCTACAAAGGGAGGATAGCAGGGGGAAAGTAATACTGGGAATATGCTATAGGCCCCCAAATCAGAGGGAGGAAGGGGAGGCCTACCTCCTATCGCAATTTGGAATAGCGGCTAGGATGGGAAGTGTTATTATAATGGGGGATTTTAATTACCCAGATATTGACTGGGAGGAAGGTACTGCACATTCAGCTAAGTCTCGCCATTTCCTAAATGTCCTGCAGGACAATTTCATGGGTCAGATGGTAAATGCACCAACAAGAGAAAAAGCATAATTAGACCTTCTGATCACTAACGACACAGACCTGATCACAGACGTGGAAGTAAGGGGCATCTAGGAAATAGCGATCACAGGACAATTAGTTTCAGTATAAATTACACAGAAACATAAGGGGAATACAAAGAAGCTGAACTTTAAGAGAGCCAACTTCCATAAACTACGCTCCATACTGGAAGATATTAGCTGGGATAAAATTCTAGGAACAATGAATACGGAGGAAAAATGGGAGTGCTTCAAGAACACACTAAACAAAGGTATTAGCCAGTGTATCCCAACGGGGAATAGATTTAAAAGAGCTAACCAAAGACCAGGATGGCTTAACGCCGGCGTAAAGGCACACATAAAAGCAAAGGAGAAGGCCTTCAAAAAATACAAGGCTGAGGGGACCATATCAGATTTTCATATTTATAAAACACACAATAAGGAATGCAAAGGTGCAATCAGAGCAGCTAAGATAGAACATGAAAGACACATAGCAGAGGAGAGTAAAAGGAATCCCAAGAAATTCTTTAAGTATATAAACAGTAAGAGAGGGAGGTCAGATCATATTGGCCCCATAAAGAATGATGAAGGTAATCTGGTTGCAAAGCATGGAGAAATGGCAAAGGTGTTAAACTCATTTTTCTCCTCAGTATTTACGAAGGAAACAGGGGGCTCAATTATTCAGAACTACAATGCTGTTCCTCACGGCACATCACGGGAAGTACCCTCATGGCTAACTGAGGATAAAATCAGAAATAGGCTTGAAAAATTGACCACTAATAAGTCACCGGGACCAGATGGCTTACACTCGAGGGTCCTTAAGGAACTTAGCCAAATTATTTCCAGACCCTTGTACCTAATCTTTAAGAGCATTTTTCTGACTGGTATGATACCAGCTGATTGGAAGAAAGCCAATGTAGTACCAATATATAAAAAAGGACCAAGATATATCCCTGGGAACTACAGACCAGGTAGCTTAACATCAATAATTGGCAAGCTCTTGGAGGGAATAATAAGGGATTACATACAAGATTATTGTAACGAGAACGGTATCATTAGTGGTAATCAGCATACAATTCGATGGACCAGACATCAAGGGTCCCTATATAGAACCAGGAAAAAATATATAACCATGATGTAACCGAAAGAAGGTTAGTCGACCATAGTATGGTCAGTCTTTTTACGAGAATTTCTAATCCATGTTCCCAGACCTTTATTAAACCGATTCAAGGAATTCCTGGGAGCTCACATTCGGTAGACCAGGGCCACTGAATAATCACCAGTTAAAAAGTTCGGATAAAGACTAAAATAGGAGTCAATCGGTACTCCCATGAAGGGCACTACACGGCACTCCTTGTCGTAACATCAAGACTTATTAACTCGGGGGACA
>BLSH010497386.1:240106-298322 GCA_018402905.1 Glandirana rugosa
ACCGGTCAAGACGGTGAGAAAAAACTTAAAAGAGTCTCTCTTGTTTAACCACCGATTGCGAACAAGATATTCGTACACCCTAACGTGAGAAACACAATACAGACTTTACAAACCATGAGGTCCACAAAAGGTTAAAACATCTTAACTACGGGAACATCGATTCTCATACACTCATCAGTAACCGGTCTTCAAGAACCCCATACACAGTTAAGGATACAAATTATTGCGATCACGGCCACATCCAAACAAATTATACGGGCACACAAAACGATACCAAAACTTACAGACTCTATAGAAACCATAATGAACCAATATAGCTTGCCGAGAAGAGAACAATACACACTTATAAGATTACATACATTCCTCTCTACACACCCTCCCACAACACTCCTAACTAACTCTAAAATTTGGTCCCATCTCCAACCCCCCAGTAAAATACCTCCCACTATCTCCCTATTTTATAGTATACTCCAGGAACACAACAACCCACTAAAATCTAGAGCAATGCTAAAATGGGAAGCGGACCTCAAACAAACATTCACGCAAGAACAATGGAAAAAAGCATTCCAATCCATACGTTACTCTTCACATTGCGAAGCACACTGGGAAATGTCTCTTAAAATCTGGCATAGATGGCATTACACGCCATTCAGACTAGCGCAATATTACCCCACCAAATCACCCCTCTGCTGGAGAAACTGCGGACAGGTAGGGAACATCCTACACACCCTATGGGAATGCCCAATGCTGACGAGTCTATGGAATCAGACATTCAAAACCATAGCAAAACACACGGGCATATTAAACAAACCTACACCGGCACTAGCGTTATTAAACATAGGAATTGACACATACCCCAAGAACTTCTGGCCAATGACTACTCACATACTCTTAGCTACAAGGGCATCAATTCTACAAAATTGGAAAACACCTGGAGTACCAAACATTTCAGACATAACACAAAGAGTGCAATCCCACATGCTTATAGAACAAGCGTTAGCCACCAATTTGTTCTCTCTGAGAAAATTCAAAAAAGAGTGGCAGAACTGGCCACTATCCCAGACGTAATAACTTAACCCTGCAAACAAACTGGTCACCAGGGGAGGGAGAAGCGGTGAAACCAACCATCTGCCATAGCATATCCGACCACAACAAGCTTGATTGGGGACTATTACACATTAACTGCAACCTTTACGTTACCCTTATGTTACTATTGTTTTACTGGACTGCAACTTAAGAGGATGAAAGTGGTACAGATATACCTAAGAGTACAGTTCTATGTGTTCAATTAACAGACTTATGTACGGTATATAAATGTAATCATAAGAAATGAAAACAATACCATAACTATGATTGTACCACCAATACCTGTATAACTTGTTCACTTGTTATATATTCCAATAAAAAATATTGACTTAAAAAAAAATAAAAATAAAAAAATAAACTTTAACAAGAGTGAAGTCCTTACCTTATGGAAACAGGGTAACAGTACTTGGACAATATGAATGCCCTTCCCTATAGCACACCACCACAAAATATACTTAGGAGTGAACATAGGAAAGGATCCGGCTTCTCTATATTCACTAAATTATCCTCCCCTGATAGCAAAAATCATCAGCGAACTAGAGGCTTGGATGGACCTTCCCCTGTAGCTCTTCAGGAGATGCCACTTCTATAAGATGGTCAGCTTTGCACGCTTACTATACCCAATGCAAACCATTACCATTCTTATCAAGCACAAAGATGTCCAAAAAATTAATAGATCCCTGACAGCCTTTCTATGGAAGCTCAAAAGAGCTGCATTAACTAAGCTTTATCTCCTGAAGAGCGAAGGAGGGGCGGGATTACCTTCTCTTAGATTATATAACGTGTCTTACCTCATGCGGCTAGGTTTAGACTAGCTTACCCAGAGCTCAAAATTCACCAACTATGAACTAGAGTCTGCAATGGTAGCTCCCTACAATTTACCAGCTACCCTACACAGCAATATAAAAGCACTACCTATAAACCTCCTAACCAATGTCTTAATTAGAGACACAATAATCGCCTGGAGGGAAACTAGGAGCAAACTAAAAGTATCTCCCAACATCTCCACCTACCTCCCGATTAGGGGCAACCCAATTATGCCAGCCACCACGCAACACACAGCCTTCAACGCATGGGAACACAATGGCCTGACTAAGGTCTATGCAACCTAAGGAATGGTCGTCTCAAACCTTACCAAACTATACTCACGGAGTTTAACCTTCCAAGCACACACAGCTTTCATCTCTTGCAAATGGCCTCTTATGTGAACAACATCTGCCCAAAACCAGAAATCAGGTTCAAACACACTCTAATAGACAAGATAATCAAAGACAAAAACATTTCCACCTCGACAAACCTCTTATACCAATCTTTACTAAACAGCTGGAAGTAACGTCGTCCAAATCGTGGAACAGGGAGCTCCAAGTGGATGAACTCCCCCAAATACTTCAAAACGGCTGCAGAAAAACCCTCAAAATCATTACAAATGAGGGCTGGAGAGAAACGCAATTTAAAATACTGCACAGAGCATATATTCCCCACTTCACCCCAGAGAACACCAGAGGCGAGAAGATATGCCCCTGGTGCAAAACAACCAGACCAACTCTTCTACACGGCTTATGGTTGTGCCCACAGGTAGCCTTGTTCTGGAACCGAATCCAAGCATACATAAAGAAGGTGACCTCACTGGATATCCCTTCAGAGCCCAACCTCATGGTTTTCGGAGCAGAACCAAACACACTAACCTCATCCATACCTAAGCAATCACATCCCAGTTGCCTCCCACAATGGATACACTTATGCCTTCTTGCCACTCGGAGGGCCATCATGAAGCATTGGATCCATCTACACCCACCAACAGTTGCCGAGGTTGAAAGAGAAATGCAAATCCTATTCTACAGGGAGCTATTAGAGACCTGGACCAACAAGCACGACTCAAGGGAACGCTTCACCCAAAGGTGGCAAACCTTCCTAGAAACTAGGGAGAGCGGGTACTAGTCCTTCTTCTGCATCCAAGCAACCTACACAGAAATAGTCAGGTTTAGACCCGGTATGCACCCCACTAATTTCGTGAGCCCTCCCACTTAATTATCCCCCCCAACCACCCTTCCTCTTTGTACTATCCCTTTTCTCCTTTTTCTTTTTTTTTTTTCTTTTTCTCCCCTCCTTTTTATTATTTGAACCCTATTAGAATAACTGATCCTTTCAACCTTGATGCAATCATAGACCTTTTCCGTTACTAACAATTTGATAAGCTATGTGCATACTTCTATGGTAAGCAACTTGTAATGTAATGTTTCCTCTGTTTGTTACTTGCCAATGAAAAACAAATAAAATATGTAATAAAAAAAAAATGTGGCCTGGATTTACAAAAGAGGGTTTTCAATTATTGTCTCACCAGAGAATGAAGATTTGGGGAGTTGGCTTTTGGCCTCCTTTCAATAAATGGTAATTTTTGCATATCACAATCAACTTACACAGCAGAATGCAATCACTGCAGTTAAAGCAGCAGTGTTATAAGTTCCTTTTCAAAGACGCAGTAATCCACACCATGGAAAGGGCCCATTTCTGCTCTCTTGTTTTGAGTAATAAAATTATTTTAAACAATTTTTTGCTATTTTACTTTATTTGCAATAGAACTTATTGCAGCTAGAAGTACCTCTCAGTTAAAAAGAGGTCTGTCTAGCAAGGTTGGCATATGCTTAATCCGAATGACAATTCTTCATAAACTACTTCACAATACTTGCGCTCATATGTCTGCAAACAAAAAAAAAACAAAAACCGCTGCAATGTTGCATAAATCTTGTAGGCAGATTTACATAACACAAGAAAACTTCACCTAATGTCATGCAGTGTGAGCACACATAACATAGCTGCTGTACATGGATAGAGGTTTTTACCTTTGCTCTGTTTCTGGGAGGCAGAGTAACTGTCATGGCTTATGAATCCACTACCACCAGGGACAGAGTGGCTGACCTGGACTGGTTGAGGCAACAGTGGGGTTGCCACCTCATCCCTTTAAAACCGAACACATATGAATTACACAGGCTCTGTGGCTGATTAAGGTGGTAATTAAACTCAATTGGTGCCTTATCTGCATTAAATTAGCCACAGAACCAGTGTAATTCATATGTGTTCGGGTTTAAAGGGATGAGGTGGCAACACTAGGCAACAGAACAGGTGGTGGTGAAAGCCACAGAGTAGACAGAGCACATTAAAAGTGCCTGCTTGCTAAGCAATGGTGAAATCCCTGGAAAGGCCCATGGCTCAGAATCTAAGGTACTGCTTGCTCTTCACCAGAGCCCCTAGAGGTGGAGATATACATGTTAGGCAATACCTAGCCTGCTTTCCTCTGACTCTATTGAGCAGGCAGCAACTAAAAGCAGGTCAAAACTTCCTAGCAGCACTGGGACACTGGACTCACTAGGCAGCAGGGTACACAGGAAAGTAGCAAGTGAGCACAGAAATACACTGAGAAACAAATGAGAAATACAAGCTGGGAGTGCACAGGTGCTGATAATGAGGCTGGTTGGAACTCACAGGGAAAACTCACTGCTGCAGAGAATCAAGTAACAAACCAAAATGCGAAGAGAGACAGAGGTGAGGAAAAAGGATACAGACTGGGAAACACAAGGCTGGGACACACTGGGAATGATGACTGCACACAGAAGGAAAGACCGGAATCTGGAGCATGGAACAAGGGAGCGTGACAGTAGCTAGTCCAATCAATCACTTCTTCCACTGGTTTTGTAATGGGGTCCTTGGGGTCATAGATGTTTGGGTGGGCATGCACTAGTGTCATGAAGCCCGTACAGCAGGAGCGCAATCACAGTGCTTGCGCATGCGCACTAGCACATTGCGGTGCACACGCATGCACACTCGCCATACAGCATGCACGCCTGTCACTAATGAGCACTCTGGACGGCCTATTTAAATCAGGCTGCTGCTGAGTCTCATTGCTGTTTGGTCTGCAGCTTCTGTGTGATCCCCTGAAATCTGTGATACTCTGTGACCTTGATCCGGCCTGCCTCCTACCTTACGATTGTCTGATGCCTGTCCTTCCCCCGGCTTGCCTGGACCCTGCTTCTGCTTACTGATTACCTGTTTGATCCACGGTTTGACTTCGGCTTGTGGCCTGACCTTCCTTTGCCAGCATCCAGCTCTGCTGTTCATCCAGTCTGCTACAGCTCCAGCTCTGCTGTCCATCCAGTCTGCTACAGCATCCAGCTCTGCTGTTCATCCAGTCTGCTACAGCATCCAGCTCTGCTATTCATCCAGTCTGCTACAGCATCCTGCTCTGCTGTCCATCCAGTCTGCCACAGCACCCAGCTCTGCACATCTTTATCAACTCTTCGGAAGCCCATTGGCTGACTACTGCTACTGGACTGACTAACAGACACTCTTATTCCACCATGCTCCTGTGACTGCTGTCCCCACTACCAGCAGTCCGGGAGCCGGAGTTGTAAAAGAGGTCTCCCTCTACCATCAGGCTCACAACCCAGGTACGTAACAGTACCAAACAGCCATGACTGAGCCTGCAAGAGGGACCTCTCAGATGGATGGCATTTGCCAGCATCTTGCTGCCCTTACTCAGGCAGTACAGTCACTACAGGCTGGATAAAGCCATTTGAAAGAGTGGGTACAAGCCATCTCTCCCTCAGCAACAGCTCCAGATGCTACTTCTTCCTCTGCCCAAGCCGGGACGTCTGCCAGTCATATGGTAGTGATGGTACCCCCTGAACCCAGGGTACTTATTCCAGAGCGGTTCTCTGGTGATCGGGGAAAATTCAGAGCTTTTCGCAATGCCTGTTAGCTCTTCTTTGCTCTTCAGCCAAGGACTTTTTAAGTAGAAAGTACCAAAGTGGGGTTTATTATTTCCCTTCTTCAAGGAGAGCCACAGTCCTGGCTCACCGGTTACTGGAGGAAAACCACGGGAAGTTGAACACTATGTAAACATTCTTTGATACCATAGCCCAGTTTATGATGATCCACAACGTGCCAACACTGCTGAGGCAGCACTACATGCACTCCAGCAAGGCCGCAGAGTGGTCAAGGACTATGTCACAGACTTTAGGCGCTGTAGTGCAGACATTAGCTGGAATGACGCAGCCCTACGCCACCAGTTTCACTTGGGTCTGTCAGAGAATTTGAAAGATGAACTCGCTCAAGTCAGGGTACCCAACTTACTAGAAGCTCTAATTACCCTTTCCATCCAAATTGACAGTCGCCTGTGAGAACGCCGGTCCGAAAGATCTTCTCAGCAGTTCCGACCTACCTGGATGATGCCAAGGGTCCGCACTTCTGCTCACCCAAATACAATGCACAGGAACCCCACTCTAACTACTCTGGAAACCCCTGAACCCATGCAACTGGGCCTACTCCATACCTCACTTTCTCCTGAAGAGCGCCAACGCAGACGTGCCAACAACCTATGCATGTATTGTGGAAAGGCGGGTCACTTTGTGCTCACCTGTCCTGCCAAACTGCGTGTCTGTCTTCTTTGAACCAGTCATCACCACCTATCATGTCTGCCAGCTCAAACCATACTACTCTGCCTGTGTCTTTCCAGCTTCCTGGAAGATCAGTGCCTGTGATGGCAATTATTGACTCAGGAGCCTGCAGCTGCTTATTGACCTGTCCTTTGCGGTCCAACAACACATTCCCTAGAAAAACAAAGAACAAGGTCTAACCGTCTTTCTGGCTGATGGGTCTCATATTAAATCGGGACTGGTCAGTAAAGAGACCCCACCTATACTAACTACCACCTCCACCAACCATCAGGAATTGCTATGTTTGGATGCAATCTCCTCACCCTTATTCCCTGTCATCTTGGGCCTACCCTGGTTACAGGCCCACAATCCACAGATAGACTGGGAATCCAGAAACATCCACTTTTCCTCACCCTACTGCCAGCAGCACTGCACAAAAATGCCAGCTCAGTCACCTATAGCCTTGCTATGTATGGATACAGATTCCAAGTTACGTCAGATAGTACCCCATTCGCATAGGTGTGCGCAGCCTATTGCATTAGGGTGTGCACCCCAAAGCCCAAACACACATGTATATGTGTGCGTGTGTGTGTGTGTATATATATATATATATATATATATATATATATATATATATATAATACTGTAGTCAGTAGGACAGAGATTGGTGTCAGTAGTTTATTTGTATTATTATTTATTGTTACAATTTACATTTTTTATTATTTTTTTTTTTAATTTTTTTTTTTATTAAAAACTTCTTTTTTTTTTACAATTTTTCAGGATCCCCATTGGGGGGCTTTGGTGAAATATCAGGGGTCAAAACAGACCCCTGATGTCCCACTTTTGAGAGAGAGAAAGGAGGACAGAGATTCCCCAGTCCCTTTCTCTGCAGCAAAGCAGCAGGGGGAATCTGCGCAGCACAGGGTGAGCAGAGCTGGTTCAGTGAAAGAGAAGTACTTCAATAATGGTGGAACTGGTCAGAGGGAGATATTTCCCATCTCTTCACTGGCGCACAGAGCAGTAATGCGAATGTGCTTGGAATGATTAGGGTGTGCCCAGGCACACCTGGCACACCCCCTGCGCACGCCTATGCCCATTGGTATCATTAATTTCTGGAGGTTTTTAGTAAACGGGGAGCTGATACTTTACCCCAGCACAGAGAATATGACTGTCCCATTGAGCTCCTGCCTGGGGTCGAAATTCCATTTGGCTGCATTTTTCCCCTGTCAGAACGAGAGCTGGGAGTGTTAAAAGACTATATTAACGAAAATCTGGAGAAGAGATTTATCTGCCCATCTGCCTCACCAGCTGGTGCAGGTATATTCTTTGTAGAGAAAAGTGACCACTCCCTGAGATCATGCATAGACTATCATGACTTAAATAAAATAACGGTGAAGAACCGCTATCCCCTTCCTTTGGTTCCCGAGTTGTTTCAGAGACTTAAAACACTTCACAAAACTAGATCTCAGGGGAGCCTACAACTTGGTCAGAATACGGGAAGGTGATGAGTGGAAGATGGCTTTCTGTACCCGATTCGGGCACTTTGAATATTTATTCATGCCATTTGGGCTCTGCAATGCCCCAGCCACCTTTCAATATTTCATTAATGACATTTTCAAAGACTTTTTGGACATTTTTGTTGTCGTTTACCTAGACTATATCCTGATATTCTCGGTGTCATTGGAGGTACACCAGGGGCATGTCAAAAGTGCTTTGAGACGGCTCCGCCAGCACGGCTTGTATGCTAAAGCCGAAAAATGTCACTTCGAACAACAGAGCATGCAGTTCTTGGGTTTAATCATCTCCACTGACGGGGTCAAGATGGACCTGCAAAAGGTTGCAGCAATACTGGAATGGCCAGCTCCCACAGACAAGAATGGAATACAACGCTTTGTGGGTTTTGCTTATTTTTATCGCAAATTCATTAAAAACGTTTTAGCCATCATCCACCCCATCATGCAGCTTACCAAGCAGGGTGTCCATTTCCATTGGAATCCAGAGGCACAAAGTGCCTTTGACACACTAAAAGAATATTTATTGCTCCAGTCCTGAGTCATCCAGATTCCTCACTACCCTACATTGTGGAGGTGGAGGCTTCAGAAAGTGCAGTCGGAGCTATTCTCTCACAGCGACAAGGTCTCAAAGAGGTGACCCATCCAGTGGCATTCTTTTCACGTAAACTCTCACCAGCCGAAAGAGACTATCATGTGGGAGATCAGGAGCTCCTGGCAATCTAGGTTGCCCTAGAGTAATGGAGGTACCTACTGGAGGGGGCATCCCATCCAATACTGATCTACACAGATCATAAGAACTTAGAATACCTGCGATCTGCAAAACGCCTCAAACCACATCCGGCCCGTTGGATACTTTTCTTCTCAAGGTTTTCTTCCCACATAACCTACTGGCCCGGATCCAAAAACACTAAACCTGACGTCTTGTCTCGCATGTTTGAAGATCCAAAGGACATTCCAATACCAGACACTATTCTGCCAGCTGGAAACTTTTTACTGCTACACACTGACCTTCTTTCCCAATTACAGCAAGCCTCCACAGGAATAATTAGTTCCCCAGGGACTACCCTGCAAGCAAAGAATGGACTGTGGTGGAAAGAAGGGCAGGTTTTTGTTCCAGAGCAAGTTCGATCCCTAGTTTTGGGGGTCTGCCATGACCATTCCTTAGTGGGCCATTTTGGTATACACAAAACTACAGAATTAGTACAATGCTCTTTCTGGTGGCCTGGATTTGAGAAGGACTGCAAAGCTTATGTAAACACATGTACTACATGCATCCAGAGTAAGAGTTCTCGCAACAAAGCCTGGGAATTGCTGAGACCCCTGCCCAGGGCCTGGAAAATTATTTCTATGGACTTTATAGTCAAACTCCCTCCTTCTGAAGAATATACCGCGATCTTCGTGGTAGGGGATCACTTTTCAAAAGGTACACCATCGGCTATAGAGACTGCTCAAGTCTTTGTAAAATAAATTGTTAGACTCCATGGAGTTCCTGCAAACATTGTGTCTGACCGTGGTGTCCAATTTACGTCCAGATTTTGGAGAGCCTTATGCAGAACCCTACAGATTGAACTTTCCTTTTTTTCTGCTTACCACCCACAAACAGAACGAACTAACCAAACACTAGAACAATACATCAGGTGCTTCACTTCTTTTGTCCAAGACAACTGGGTATCATTGTTACCCCTTGCGGAATTTGCCTACAACAATGCCAACCACTCCTCCACTCAACAATCACAGTTTTTTACCAACTACAGATTCCATCCCTCCTACCTACCTAATTTGATCACTGAATCTCCAGTTCCAGCAGTCCAGAGCATGGTGGACTTCCCGTAATAACCTTTTGTTGCAGGAAACCATCACAAAAGCACAGGAAGACAGTAAGAGGTCTTTTGACAAAAGAAGAAGGGGTGAGCTGATCGTGCAACCTGAAGACCAAGCTTGGCTTTCTATGGCCAATTTGAAAATGATGTGTCCATCAAGGAAACTGGCACCAAGGTTCGTGGGACCATTTCCGGTAAAGAGAAAAATACATTTTTGTTTAAAAATTAATTTAAAAAATTTAAAATGAATGTTTCTTTTGAATTAGCCTTACCTGAGTCATTTAGAATACACCCAGTGTTTCGTGTGTCTTTATTAAATCCTGCAGTACCAGATCCATTCCCTGGCCATAGCTCAGGTCCTCCGGGAACCTGTGATGATTAGTGGGAATGAAGAATTTGAAGTAGAAGCAATTCTTGATGGTAGAAGAAGAGGTCAGATACAATATCTGGTTAAATGGAAAGGTTATGGTCCAGAAGGAAATTCCTGGGAACCAGCAAGAAATGTACATGCTACTAACTTAATCTGTGCCTTTTTCTGCAGGAACCCTCAAAAGGAGCACCAATTGGGCACCCGGAGGTTGCCCGTAGGAGGGGGGCAACGTCATGAAGCCCATACAGCAGGAGCGCAATCACGGCACTCGTGCATGCTCCCTAGCACATTGCGGCGTGCACGCATGCGCACTCCCTCTACAGCAGGCACGCCTGTAATGAGCACTCTGGACGGCCTATTTAAATCAGGCTGCTGCTGAATCTCATTGCTGTTTGGTCTGCAACTTCTGTGGGATCCCCTAAAATCTGTGATACTCTGTGACCTTGATCCTCCTACCTTACGATTGTCTGTTGCCTGTCCTGACCCCGGCTTGCCTCGACCCTGCTTCTGCTTACTGATTATATGTTTGATCCACGGTTTGACTTTGGCTTGTGACCTGACCTTCCTTTGCCTGCTGTTTACACCTGGTCCACCTGTCTGTTGCCGAACCAAGCCCTTCTGACTATCCATTCAGTCTGCTACAGCATCCAGCTCTGCTGTTCATCCAGTCTGCTACAGCATCCAGATCTGCTATTCATCCAGTCTGCTGCAGTTCCAGCTCTGCTGTCCATCCAGTCTGCTATAGCATCCAGCTCTGCTGTTTATCCACTCTGCTACAGCATCCAGCTCTGCTATTCGTCCAGTCTGCTACAGCTCCAGCTCTGCTGTCCATCCAGTCTGCCACAGCTTCCAGCTCTGCTGTCCATCCAGTCTGCCACAGCGCCCAGCTCTGCACATCTTTATCAACTCCTTGGAAGCCCATTGGCTGACTACTGCTACTCGACTGACTAACAGACACTCTCATTCCGCCGTGCTCCTGTGACTGCTGTCCCCATTACCAGTGGTCCAGGAGCCGGAGTTGTATGAGAGGTCTCCCTCTACCATCAGGTTCACAACACAGGTATGTAACAACTAGGTGTATGAATGTCCTTGCGTCAAATGGGGAAAATGTTCTATCATTTATCTTGATCACCAGAGGAGTGTTCACAAAAAGGGAGGATTGCTGCTCTTTGGGTGGAAAAACATGCAACCGTCACACAAAAAATGTGCAGGAACAACTGTGTGGTGGATTTACAGGCAAACCCATTGAAGTCCTTGGGGCCAAATATATTCAATTCTGCCTGAAAAGTAGCCCAGGTCTTTTTTTTTTGAGCATCAGATGGGAACAGGGGTTATTGAAAGCAGTAGTATTCCTCTTGTTGGATATTCTGGGGCTTTGGAACTTTGGGGCTTTGAGCTATGGAATGCCTAATTGTGAATGGAGCCTAAGGCCTTCCACCACAGCTTATAATGCTAATACTTAACATACTTGGTACTTCTGGGAATGGGGAGCATGTTATTTACTCCGCTTCCTCCCACAAGACAATACTAGTGCTGAGCAATTGGCTGCCCTCACGTGGGGGAAGAGAGAGAGAGTCCTCTTCTGTATATTAGCTCCAAGTTGTGGTTTGCAACTTATACAGGTTTTCTTAGCCACACTGCCATGGTTGAATAGAGCCACAGGGGCACAAAAGGAAGGTAACAGTTAACAGTCAACCTATCATTTTGCCCAACGTGGACAAAGCACAGCTTCCCTTAGAGCAGGTACCCTCCAGCTTTAGCACAGTGCTTGTGCTGCCCTTTTTATGTCTTGATTTTGCAGCTTCACTTTACTTTACCCTACTGCCTAGACTCCATTGTCGGCAGAGTAAGATGTAAGGCATGGAGGTGTGTATCGCCTCACATAGAAATTACATTTACATGTCTGGTATTGGTGTGAGGATGTTAAACATAATTTAACTTTTTGCTGGTGCATACTGTATATTTATCTGTGAGTGGTGAACCAAGCCTATATTTACAGGTGAATGACATTTGTACAAAGAGATAATTTAATGCATTATTAATTATAGTTATATGAAGCATCTGATTTGTATTCAGCTTATGTCAGAAATCACTTGTAGGGATGTACAAAATGTAAAGTGCTGCATACATTACTGGTGCTGTATAAAAACCTGTAATAAATAATAAATACATAAGTAGCCTCTGCCTGAGACAACTACATGCACAATATTTTCAGAATTTTAAAAAGGATGCTACACACTTGGATACTTAGTTGAAATGTCTTTGATCCAATGGTTTATTATGTTTGAGAATTTGAGAAATACTGTGTTACAGTATTTTTTTTCCTTGGAAAACAATATGGTCTATTCCAATGGCAACAGTATGTTTTGCCTGTGACAGCTGGATTGCAGATTGCTTCTATGTAGGGAAGATGGAAAAGGAAGGATAAGGGATGACATTCCACTTACATATGAGCTTCATAAGAAAAATGCAACTAGAAATGAACTGTGAAGGGATTTACTAAATCAACCCACTAAATCTGCATTTGCCTTCAAAAAACAATCAGGCTAAGTGGCAATTTCTATCTTCAATTTTTTGTGCTAAACTGATTAGTTGTTTGATGCAAGCCCTGGTTCACTTGTCTGGCAACATAAATAATAATAAAAAAAAAATCTGTAGATTTGGATGAAAAAGTTGTGGTAAAGGAATCTATAAAAATGACTGATTACAGAGATACTACTGACAATTAAATTAGAAAAAAACGTCTGCAGCTGAAAACAGCTGCTGAAAAACAGTCAAAAAACGTCCCGTGTGCATGAGGCCTTAAAACAAAACCTGTTTTGGAAGATATATGTGTAGCATTTCATTTATTCTGCAGCCAGCCCTTAGTTCCACCATTTTCCACAAGGCAACATGTCTGTTTTACATTGAATGATGAGACTCCCATTACCTGAGTCTACAATTATTTATCTAAAGAGACTCAGTTCCAACTCTTGACACATAACAGAACCCTGTGATTTTACATGTCGTCCATATATTTGCACCAGTTCCGACAGTACAGCTGCAGATGTGATTTCTATCATCTATGCCAACTTTGCTCCTTCCTTTTTAAGCAGCCAGCAATGTAAAAAAAAAAAAGATTTCTAGCTCTGTAGTATGTATATAAACTGAGAAAGTGTCTTGTTAATTGAAGGGAAAACATGCTCAGATAAATCAAAGAAACCAATCATTTTCATTCTTTCATTTTAGATCTGTAAATATCCAGTGTGTTGTGTTAACATATATAATTTTCATTTTAATATTTCAGATTGAACTAAAGGGCCCATATTTAACTCTGTTTAGCAGATTGGAATCTAGTACTGAACCTCACCTGGTTGGCAATCTCATACCTATGGAATTCCCCTGACCTTACTTGGCAGCTATTGTTGGGAAAACAGTTGACTGGGTAGGTTAGAAAACGCCTCTAGATAAGTTGATGTTGTCTTCCTGCTTGCAGTTCCCTTGCTCTCTATTTACATAAATAGATAGGGTTTTAAAATCCAACTTTATCAGTTTAACGTGGATGTAAGCTCTCACAGATCCTAGTGAAGTGAACAGCCTCGGATGATACACAGGGATGAAACAAATCTTCCTATATAAGTTTTACTTGTATATCTGCTATCTTCAGCTTTACATACTGATTAGAAAGTGCACGTCCTTTTAGAATTTTCTCTTCCTGATTAATCTGTAGGTGTGGATTCTTGCCATATGCTGTGAGACAGCTGATTAAAGGAAAGGCACACACCCCTCTCCACATAGGCAGAAAAAGGAAGAAACGGTGCAGAGCTGTGCTGTGAATAGACTAGCTGTCTGCTAATCTATTTATAGCACCCACCCCAACACAAAATTCAGCCTGATTTTATCTCAGTTGATGGAGAACTAGTCAGAAGTTATCATGCTGGTAAAAGAAGAACAGAGCAGGAGAAAGCCACAGGACTTAGGGCTTTGGATAGAGATAAGTAAACACTACATGTATATGTGCTCTGGTCACATTTCGTGAATTGGGTTTACATACAATTTAAGGAGTGCCATTGGCTCTGATAGCAGCAAAAGGTTTGACTCTTGAGAGATCATCTTGTAGGTGTAGTGCCCTCTACCATAGGTAGGTGCTAAGTGATAGGGGTTTTTTTGGTAGGAGAGGCAAATTTAGTCAGGCCTGACAGAGAGCAGGTCTGATTGTTTTGATTCTGGGTCGGGGAGTGGCCTAGGGAGTGACTGGTGACTGCAGGCAGTGACACCCCTTGTTAACCCCTCCTTTTTGGTTCAGAAAATTCTGTAAGAAAGGGGGGGGAAGAGGAGGTGAAGCTCCCTGAGGTATGTTAAGGAGCTCTGACCAATCCACAACCTGGATTGGCAGGGGGCAGGCCTCCTTAAATACCTGTGGTCAGCTCAGTCGGGGAGGAGAGTTCGGGTGGAAGAGCTGGAGATGGAATAGCGTGGAGGCTGTCGCAGCCTAGGGAGAGCTCCCAGTCTGAGGGGTGACCTTGGGCCTGGAGTGCTCGGGTGCAGCCAGGAGGAGTGAGATCCTGGAGGAGAGGCACAAGGCAGAGCGGAAAGGATAGCAGGAGAGAGTACTATCGGAGAGATCTCCAGGAGAGGAACTACAAGTTACAGGTGTCGGTGAGTGATGCACTCCCTGGAAAGCTGGAAGAGGTACACCGGAGCAGATTGGGGTGAGAGAGTCTGAGAAAGGTACAAGAGCCAGTTGGGACTGTGGTGTCACTATGGCAGTGTAGAGGGCTGTTGCAGCTAGAAGGGCTGGCAGGGCCTAGAAGAGAATGGACTGAGTGCTGTAGTCCATCAGACTAGCTACCACACATGCACTTTGCTACACTTTGGGGGCCCAAGGCCCTTGCCTGTAATGGGTGGACTGGAGATGATGCTACAACTACAGCAGGCCTCACCATGTGCTAGCTAGGCTAGAACCAAGTTTGAACAGGAGAGAGGAACAAGGAGTAACTGTGCAGCAAGAGTTTTTGATGGAGGAAGAGAAGGAGTGTTCATACTGGAATTGTAAATAGATGGTCCGAATCAAGTTGGATTCAATTCACCAGGCATCCCATAACTACCCCTTTCCCCATCCAAGTACCAGCCTGTTCTGTGACTCCAGATGGTAGGAAAGTGTAACAGGGCAGCGTGAAGGGTGGAACTACTACATTCAGCAACCCCCAAGGGGGCAATGGCTACATATGAGATAAGCCCATTATTTTCATTCCACTGACAGGGATTTTAACCAATTAATGTTGTGGGAATGTGCTTTTTAATAAAAAAAAATCTATTAACCATTTTTAACTGAGGTATCATCTGTGTTCTTTGGGGATTCAGTGGCAAAATGCCCCAAATTGTTTTAAAAAGCCACAAGTTTCTAATGTGCACCATTACAACCTTGGGCATACAGGCACCCTAATAATCAATGACATCATGGCGCCTGCACAACATTCTTATTTGCCCCTCCCCTGCTCTTCTCCATCAGCAATGGAATCACATTAGCTGTGTGAGGGAGAAAAACTGAAGAAGAGAAACACTGGAATATTAGTACCATTGTGCCAAGGTAAATTTGCTTTATAAGAATCAATCACCTCAAACATTGGGTGTCCTACATGTGGGGATTCTGCTGCCATATGTAAAACTATTAGTTTCATATTTTTTACATTTTAGAATGGGGTGCCTCGAGATTGCACATAATTTTAAAGGGTGCCTTGACTGACAAAATGCCTGAGAAACACTGCCACTACAAAATATACTTTAATGATGGTGGTATAGATTTCACTGGAGAAAGAATTGTAAGAGCAATAAACAGAATTAAAAAAACAGCTCCTTTGCATATTTTCTGAGCAGCTGGTACTATAGAGTTTGCAGGCAGGACTGTTTTCATTGTATAGAATACATATGTCACAATTCATCATTTGTTATAAATTATTAATAAGTCACAGACATGCTACATGTCATAAATCCAAAAGCATGTGATCAATATAGTTGTGTTTCCTCTGGAAAAAAAAAACTTGTTTGGTTACCATAGTAAAATTTTACATTTCTTTTCTAGATAACTGAGCAGTATCTGCAATTTATAACATTCAGCAGAAATGGTTACCCTGCAATACTCCAGAATAATTTGCAATAAGGAAATGACTTCACAATTCTATGTTGAACAAGGACAAAGACAAAAAATTAAATTTGCATAAAAAGAACATCAACCTGCTTTAGTGCAAAAAAAGTTAAAGTGTAACTCCACTTTTGCTGAGAACAAAATATTCCCTAGAGTTGAGCGAACCCGAACAGTAAAGTTCGGGTCCATACTGAACTTTGGGGTGTCCGTGACCCGGACCCGAACCCGGACATTTGAAAAAAGTTTGGGTTCGGGTTCTGGGTTCGGGTATTTGATCACGCATGTTGAATAGCTGCAGGGCAGCCAATCAACAAGCGTTTCACTGGTTTGCCCTTAGAAGCCATGTGTGATTGGCCCGTGCATCATGTGACCCAGCCTCTGTATAAGCTGGAGTCACATAGTGCTGCATGTCACATGCTCTCAGGCTAGTCTAGGGAGAGGATGCTGTCCGCGCTGTGAGGGACAGATTGCAGATATAATATTAATAACATCTCATCGATCTGATTGTGGACTAGGTAGAGATTACTACTACTACTGCTTTTAGGGACAGATTGCAGATCTAATAACATCTCATCCTGCATTACAGAACAATCCGACTGGACTAGGTAGAGTCTACCGCTTAGAGGGACAGATTATTGTTCTAAAATCATCTTCTAGTTCTATAGGGTCAAGTTCCTGCTGTTGCTGTAAGGGACAGATTATTGTTCTAAAATCATCTCCTACTCCTATAGGGTCAGGTTCCTGTTGTTGCTGTAAGGGACAGATTATTGTTTTAAAATCATTTTACTTCCTTTTGCAGCCCTCTAGCACTTTTCAGGACTTTTTTACAGTCTTTTTGTGCCGAAAAGTTCGGGTCCCCATTGACTTCAATGGGGTTCGGGGTAAAGTTCGGGTCAAGTTCGGTACCGAACCTGAACTTTTCTGCGAAGTTCAGCCGAACCCACTGAACCCGAACATCCAGGTGTTTGCTCAACTCTAATATTCCCCTCTGAGTGATCTATGTACAATGCAAGGATTATAACAAACTTTGTTGCAGATTCCTACCTTTTGTTATTCTAAGGAAATCCATGTGTGTTTGTCTGTGCCTCTGTTCTGAGTGGAATAATTAAATGTCAGGTGTGCAGCTGAAGAGCACTAATGAGGAAATCTACTGGGCCTGCATCCCTTTAGACATGTTCCTATTGAAAATATCTCTTCAAAAATGACATTTTTGGTACAGGGGATGCCTGAAATCTGACTTGTAATCTTAGTGCAGACTTCTGGGAAAACTGGTGAGCCAATTACACAAGCAGGAAATTATGTTTCTGGGGAGTGGTCAGTACACACTCTGTGTACATAACAACTTCAGGTGGCCATATTGCAATGCATTCTCTGAAAATTACAGAGCTGTTGATTGAAAAGGAAAGGTCATTTTTAATGACATTCAATTACAATATGATTAGTGACGCAATTATATGCGCTATATTATTTTTTTCTTTATTTAGTATTTTTTTCCCCCATGAAAGTGGAGTTACCCTTTAATAATACTCCTTTTTGTTCACATCTAGTTTTGATAAAGTGTTTTGATAAAGTGTTTTATAGTGATTTTATATTGTATAAAAATGAGAACAAATGAGATAATGTACCAACAATAGCTCATACCAGCTTCCAAATACACTCAGACAAACTTATCTAGCTTTCAGATACAAAAATAACAACACTCCAAGTTTGGGCCTAGCGTGTACTGTAATTATTTAGTGCATTGTGAATCTGTAGACTGCTGAACTGTGTATTTTATTGTTATGTTTATTGCAGCACTATATAAAGTGGGTCAAAGAACAAAAGCAGCTCCATAAATCATTTTGTGCTAATAAATAAAATTGTCAGGTGCATCGTACAAATCTGTTTTTGGAAGCATATTTAGGCCACCCTTTCATGCTCCGATATTTGCAAGCAACACTACCAATTCAAGCACTTATGATAATGGGACAGTGAGTGTGTTAGCAACCAAGCCATAATGAACAAAAGCAGACATCAGAAGTGTTTTTGTTGCATGCACACTATTTCAAAACTGTATGTAAATCTTTGTTACCAATGAACAGTTAATAAAGAAAACCTGTAGTAAGGAAAATACATAGGCAACCATTGCTGGCTTCCTCCTAAAATACTAGCTGCCACACTTCATTAAGTTTACGGAAAGTACAAGAAGTGAAATATGAACTGGCTGATATTTTAGCCCTTCCTTACTCTATCCAAAACTTTAAAAAAAGTTTGTGCTATATACAGTATATGTGCTTTCAGTTTTCTCCATAGACCTGGGCATGCCACCTTCAACAGTTTCTTGCGAGGAAGATCTTGGATAGCAATGAGAACCCATACATAATTCCTTTAAAGACGAATTCCAGGTATGAATATATTATATATCCAGCTGTTGCCAATGTAACTATGCATATACTATATCTGGCTCCTGGAAGCTGGAAATCACTACAGTAGACACCACTACGCTGGTGATCTCCTCTTGCTTCCAGGTTGTGTGCTGAGCACCTTCCCTGGTGCATTCTGAACATAAGAGGTTGGCCGCTTGGCAAGGGAGCCATTCAGAGAATTGTTTGCATTTTCTGGGTGAATGCAATGTGTTCTATGATTGGACGATGGGGAGAGGTGGGACGGTTAAGTCACAGTCTCCATCTTGTCCAATTAGAGAATCGACCAATGTAGCTATGCATAGAATATCTATACCTGGTTCATTAATTGCTATGATTCTCTCTTCCTTACTGATGAGAATTTTTAAATAACTAATTCTACTTTATTTCGTATGAAATATAATATGTACTTGTTATTATATGGAGTCCTATGCCTATCTTATGTTCAGATGTATTATCTCTTGTTCTGCTATTGCATTTATTTTTTTGTATACTGTTTAACTCCAATAAACAAAACTGACAAGGAAAATATATATACCTGGAATTCCTTTCAGACTTGTCCTTTATGGTTTAAGGTCCTCCTTTCTATATTCAGTCTAATAGAGTACCCACTATATTATGTACTAATACTAATGATATACACTATATTGTCAAAATTATTGGGACACCTGCCTTTATGTGCACATGAACTTTAATGGCATCCCATTCTTAGTTCAATATTGAGTTGGCCCTCCCTTTGCAGCTATAACAGCTTCAACTCTTCTTGGAAGGCTGTCCACGAGGTTTAGGAGTGTGTCTATGGGAATGTTTGACCATTCTTCCAGAAATGCATTTGTGGGGTCAGGCACTGATGTGGACGAGAAGGCTTGGCTCACAGTCTCCACTTACCAATACTTTTGGTAATATAGTGTATACTGTATATTAAGAGAGCTAGACCATTGCAGCTAAAAAGATTAATGCTTAACGAAAAACAAGATTTCGCACATTTTCTGTGCAGTATAAGGTCACATAGAGGAACATATGCAAGGGAGTTCATGATGACCTCAGTCTCATTGGGCTACCATGTTAACTTTAAGGACAATACATCAAAAACACAGATCAGTTTTTCCCTTCAGACTGCAAGTGGGAGGTGACTTTGCTGATCTCGTATTGGGAAAAAAAATAAAATCAAGTTCCTGCTCCCACACAACATAAAAATTGCAAGCACTAGTAAAACAAAAGACAATGTTAGTTTATAACTGCAGACACAATGCAGTTATAAGACTGCCTCTCTGTGTCCTTCCTGAGGCCTGGTAATTTCCTTCCAGACACCAGTGTTCTTTCCCAGACAAATGATTGCCTTTCTCAGGCTTTCCTTCTATGTTACAACAATCCCATATAGACATTTTTTTCACGCCAGCTAATCTCCATCAATTTCAATAGACTACATGTATTTTGACTTGCCTTTAATTGTGTCTCTATTTTAAAGCATCCTTACCACCTATTGGGTTAACATTACATTGCCGGCGTTGTGTTCATTTACACTAAAGCATCTGAGGAGCACATATGTGCAGTAATTGATTTCCACTTGCTAGGTTCTATAATTTGAAACTTCTGCAGCTCGGTCTAATGACAGATAATGATGGATTGCTGCACTGCCTTTGTGTATGAGTTACATTCTCCCTGATCATGTTTGCCATTTAACTCATTCTTCTGCTCGGTGGACATTTTAAATAGAGCACTTAGAGGTTCCAGTTGTGAGGGATTACAGTAATGTCTTTTAATTTTTCTCTTTTTTTCATTAATTTTTACTTTGATTCTTGAATGTATGATAAGTATGACATGGATTTAAATAGGTTAGCTTTATATAGAATTAATACTTGCTGAAATGAGTCACATACTAACCTAAAGAAACAATGTAATGTCTGGAAACAGCAAGCTCATTGATCACAAATTAGATTGTGGTGGCTACAAAATGTTTACAATAAAATAGATTGTAGCATATGTACCATAAATTGTAATTAGCACTATTTGCGGTATCCAAACACAAAAGCGCTGCATGTTCAAAGTCAATCTGTAGCCATTATTTACATACAGTATGGAATGTAATTTTACATGGAAAAGCAGGAACCATTTTATGCTGACCTTTAATATTTGTAGAGCACTCCAGGTCCCCTGAAAACCTAAGCAGGTTGATTAGCAATAGCTCCTGTAGCAACCACCTCCTAGCCTACCTGCTTCCACTTCTTGCGCTTTATTAATGGACCATTGAAGCACAGGAGAAGAAGAGGGGCTGACCAGAGGCAATAACCATGGCTCTTGGTTACTGTATACGAAAAGAACACAGATGTGCAGAATCCTGGAGGTGCCTGCTCTTCAATAGGCATGGACATTTTCTCCTGTATTATTTATAATTTGCAGCCACGTATTTATTTATTTAAATACCAGCTACAAAAAATGGCTATTTAAAATGATGATCGAATCTACATATATTAACTACACTCATAACCCACAAAATTGAATCTGGTCATTTGTTTTGCAGGGTGGAGTATTTGCAGACCTGTTACCAATAGAGTGAACTGGCAAAGAGGTACACTGAGCTGCTTAGTGGTCATCACCGCCATGGGATGCAGGGTTTTAGTCCTTCAAAACAAACCCTTTAGGACCTATAGGTCTATAGGACCTTGACTAGTCCATGTATGCTGATTGGCTTGTGCACCCATGATCTGTGAGGAACATCTACTTGTGCAGAGGCCTGAATGAGCACCAATTCAAAGAACTGCTCATTAGTATTAGTGTAATAGCTATATAACTGTGCAATTATCTTCCACAAGAACTGATTTTATATGACACTTCATGCACTTTATAAAAGAGTTTTGTTAAATGTAGCTTTTCAAATGATTAAAATGCATACAAATATGTTGTATGCATTTTGGAGTCAACAGGGATTTTTCCCTTTTGAAACAAATTGGCACATACTCTTAAAAAGTTTTTGTCCACCTCCTTATTAGTTGGATTCATGAGTTAAGGGTCAAATGGAATGTTTGTGTCTTGATGTGCTCAGGAGTGCTCCAAGTGGTAAATTTGCAAGGCTCAACATGAAAGGCTGATTTTGCTAAGCAACAGGAAATATAGTAATATATAATCTAGTTTCCTTACCACGGTATGCTGCAGAATTCAGACTTCCCAAACAGTTTTTTAGGTAGGTCTAAGCAGAAGCTCCAAGTATGGGCAGGCAGATGTAAACAGACATGCAGCTGTTTACATTCACTTACTTTTGAGTCCATCCACATCTGGGGAAAAAAGGGAAAGGTGGAACTGAGGTAGTCTGATGTAAACAGATGCCAGTCAGTTTACATTCGGCCACCCATAGATCTAACATGAGTCCAAAAAGCTATAGCTTTGAATTAGGGATAAACATTTAATGGACACAGATGCCATAAAAGTGACATCCATCCACTTCTTTTCTAATTCAGTAGGGGATATGTTCACGGATCCCCTGCTGAATGGACCAGGAGGTGCCTGTGCAAAAGAATCCTTATAGTGTCGCTTAAAAGGGGAATAGCAGTGATTCATTTCCATACCCCTGCATGAAGAACTTGAAGCATTATTTTAAAAGTGTGCAAACTCACAATGAATTTAAAATGAATAACCAAACTACTGAACCTTAACATAAACCATTTGCAATTGCAAGCTGGTTGTATTAATGATGAATGCAAAATAATAAGAGATTTTTCTGTTTAATTGGCCTGTACATGTATTCCCGCTTAAGGTCTTGGCAACAATAGTCATGCAGCTGCACAGCTTTAATGCTACTGTGTAAAACGAATCTTCAAGTAACATTTCTATAAATTCAAGAGTGCCTACAACAAATTGTAAGGAAAAAAAAACAGCTGAAATATACTACTAATTAAAGCATATTTTAACCCAATCACTATCATCTCATATAAGCTTTCTGAATTTTTAAAATATATAGCTTTCATTAAAAGAATATCTGATGATTCTGTCAAGAAGGCTCTTGTGCAGGTAGGCACTTCCTGTTACACTTTGGCAACCTGGCCAATCACTGGCTTAGCTGTCAATGAGGTGGCCAATCCTAGGCTTTGTTCTCCCTCTGAAGGCCCTTACTTAGGGTTATAAAGCATATAAAAGGAGTCCAATTACCCCATTGTGGCCACTGTCAAAATAGCGGCTGGTGAAAGGGATTGCCTCTGATCTTTCTGATTGCATTATAACCACTAAGATGGCAGCTGGACAGTTGGGAATGCTGGAATGCTTCAGATCAGCACAGACACCATAGAAGCCCCCATACTGGGGAACAGCCTACTGGAATTCTGTCACCATTCATTTAATTAAAGGAGAGGTGTGCGAAATATAAATATAAACATATATACCTATACGACTACAGAATCAGTCCGGTGATGCAGCTGTCCACCATCAGCTCTAAGACCTGATCAATGATAGGTCAGTTTTCAGTTTGCTCTGAGCAAAGAGTGGTGACTGTTGCCACTCTCTGCTCTGCCTCTCTGGAGCTCACTGGAGCAGTGGAGGGGGCAGCAGTGACTGGATCAGCCTCTCAGTGGTGCGCTGAGAGGTCAAGCCAGCTGCCAGTCAGGCATCTGAGTGGATTCTGACATTATTGTTTGGATCCTTCCAGAGCCTGGACTGGCTGTGTAACATCAGCCGTCAGCCAGCTTTAACTCACTTTTAGCTGATTCCAGGTCACAGGAGAGCAGTATGGCCAGAAAAGAAGAATGGCCAAAAAAGCCTTGGCCATACTTCTCTTTTTAATGGTGCTAAGATTCAAGTTCAGGTTTTTTGCCAGTTTTCAGCCTGTTTGACGGAACTGTTGCAGAATCACACATGGACATGTTCAAGCAACACTGATTGTAATGTATGCGGCCAGCATACAGCAAACCTGGGATATCCCAATGCAGAGCAAAGTAACAGTTTGCTTTACTTTACCTTCTCAAGCAGCTCCCCCGCTGTTCCATTCAGCTGCCAGAACCAAATATACATCCAGGTATGGAGGGGTTCCTTTTACAATTCTACCTTTAGCAATCACTATGCAGGAGTGCTGTAGCATAAAGAGAATCCATAGACCTGTATAAGCTAATAATAGTTTAAACAGGGCAAATTCTCCTAAGCAGTGAAGTGGTGGACAAGCAAAGGAAACTTGAATACGTGCTGCTTGGGAGGAAAGAAATAAAGTTAACTTGTTCATTTGCCCTCCATAGGCAAAGCACAGGTTTGCTAAAAAGGTAGGTTCACTTTAAGGTTTTATTACTATATTGCCCAAGTTTGAGGGCCTTACTAGTTAGTTTACAATTTAAAAAAAATCAAATATTCTCCCTTTCTCACACACATGCACACATACATACTGTATGTGCATTTACTTATAAACACATGGAAATTAGAGCTCATATTCTGCATACTTGCATACTTACGGTCAGTGACTCAAAAAAAAAGTCACTAGGGAAGCATGACAGCCAGGTAAAAAGCATTTAATGAAGGATCACTGTGGGAATCCTCCATAGTTTTCTCATCACATGGTTCCTATAAAGACATATTGTACCTTAATTTAAAAAGTAATAAGCTGATGAAACAAAATCTACTACACATGTATTTCAGAGCACTGTAAAGTTTCTCCACAAACCAGCAATTTTAGGCATGAAACGAACTTTGTCAGATTCATAGCAACACATTGGCCAAAGGTTCATTTTCCTAATTAAATGCAGAAAAGGATAAACACAAACCAGCTCAAAACATCTGATTAGCAGCTGTACAAACTAAGGGATCATTAAAGCCGAATATGTATTCATATCATTTATATAAAACAATAAACCTAAAACCCAACACTATTTAAGTTAGAAGGATCTTTCTCTAACCTACAGCACTGTAGAGGATCTCAGCTATATAACTGTTTAGCAGACTGGTAGAATAACTTTAATGAATGGACTTAACAAAGTCTCAAACATACCGTACTAATACAAGTAACATTTGCTCTAAGTTCTGGTATCTTCCTACTGCAATCAGATCAATTAGGCAGAACACTATCCAGCTATGTAAACTATGAATATTGAGAACGCATTTAGAACGACTCGCTGTACAGAACTCTGGTATAAACATCTGTTTTCTAATTTAATATTTTTTTTCTTTACTTTCTGCCATAAGGAGAACAGGAGGTTGTAAATTTAGGGCAGAAAATTGTGAAGCAAGGCATCAGCTAACACATGGCAGAAACATAATAGCAGCAGCTAATAGTAACACTATTTTATTGAAATCTCAGTGAACTGTCAGAGTCACAATGAGGTCCCTGGTGCACTGAAATATGGAAAAAAAATAGAAATGCCTCACAGGGGGAAATTATATTGACATTTTACAGAAAGGCTGTTTTCTGCAATGAATAAAACTATTATCCATATTATTATAAAATAATAGTACATTTTAATCAAATTATGATATTAGAACAAATGAACCTGGAAGTTCATAACTGTTAATATGTTTTCTTTCCTTATAGGAAATATTAACACTTTGCACTTTAACTATTACAAACATGGGTGTCACATACCTGCATACAAAGCTTGAGATGATGCGGGTGGTCTCTTGCACAGTACCCATCCGAGCGCCCATCAACATTGAGACAGGGCCCTGCAGAGGTGAAGGAAAGGCACAAGTGCTGAGGTGTAGACACTGTAAGCCGGAACTTGGGGAGCGCTGGTATCTAACGAGCAGTACAGCTGATGCTGCACCGTGGAGATGTTCAATTGAGGAGAGGTCCAAAAAAGCAAAATTTTTAGGAAAGGACCAAAGCGTGTGGATACATTTTCCAAATTAAGTTTAGCCCAGTGTAAAGAAAATGAAACATTAATTTGTTTGTCCTTTATCAATATAATTAAATAATACAATTGTTTCACTTGTCATTTATAATTACCTAAATCTGGTATATCTGCTTAGCATTGCTGCTGGCTATGACTAAATCAAGGGTAGATCAAGGGAGTAGACAGTTATATTATCTGATTTGGGTTTATTAAAAATATTATAAGGATTTCTGTTTTTTTTCAGATTCAAGTAGTAAACCCGATGCCACATGCTGTACTTGTGCTGCATTTCAAAAATCGAGGTATTAATAATACATTCTAATATATGTATTCTATATTTGGACTCTGCACAAACCTCTAGCAAACATATTAGGAGAAAACTTTACTAGTTAGCTGTAAATTATTTATTAAAAAGCAATTTTCTTCTAGATTCAGCATAAAGGGTATATTCTGAGCACCTATGTATGCACATTATTGAGAAAGAACTTCAGAATTAAAGATCATTTGATGGTCTAAACATGCATACACATGAATGCTGTGTAATATCTATGGCCTACATACAATCAACTATCAACTAAACACAAAGTAAATTGTCATTCTGTTGAGTGAATCAGAACTATGAAATGGTATATCAGGGGCGGCCCGTGCATTGTGGGCACATGGGCGCCGCCCCCCAACACCTCTGCTGCCCTCCCTATGCATGCACCCCTTTCAGGATGCCGGGCACATGAATTAATATGGCGGGGATAGGCAGGGGGTGTGTATTTTGAAGCACCTAATTAGAGCCAGAGGCTCTAATAGGCTTCACAATAGGGTGGGCTCAGGGTGCAGAGCATTGTCTCCCGATCCCACCCTGTTGTGTGACCATAGTGAATTAATTTTCACTATTTTAACACTGAATCTCCTCCCAGAAATCAGGAGGCAGGTCAGTGAGACATGTTTCCCGACTGGCCAAAGTGTCAGGTGATCCTATTGGATTCCTAGTGCTTTGGTGGAAGAGGAGCCATGGCAGAGGAAGCCAGGGGAGCTGGAGTGGACACTGGAGCCGCCTCTTCCCGCCACCTCAGGAGAGGAGGAGGAGAGCCCCACCATTCCAGGAGAGGAGCAGAGCCCCACCATACAAGCGGTAAGTGCCGCCGGACCAGCCGTGGGGGAGGGAGGTGGTTGCTGTCAATGCCAGTACCCTGCTGGGTGACCTTGCCTCCCTATTGTCAGCACTTGCTCCATCCAATGGCAGCCCATTCTGTCAATGCCGCGAGCCGCTGCTGAGCTGTGTACCCTCATCTGTAATGCTGACCTATATACCCTATCTGTAATGATGAACTATATACCCTATCTGTAATACTGACCTATATACCCTATTTGTAATGCTGAGCTATGTACTCTATCTGTAATGCTGGGCTATATACCCTATCTGTAATGCTGGGCTATATACCCTATCAGTAATGCTGGGCTAGATACCCTATCTGTAAAGCTGACTTATATACCCTATCTGTAATGCTGGGCTATATACCCTATCTGTAATGCTGGGCTATATACCCTGATCTGTGAGACTGAGCTATATACCCTGATCTGTAATACTGAGCAATATACCCTGATCTGTGAGGCTGAGCTATATACCCTGATCTCTAATGCTGGGGTATATACCCTGATCTGTGAGGCTGAGCTATATAGCCTGGGGATGGAGTGGGTGGATTATATAAGAAGTGGTGCTTATGAGAAGTGGAAGAGGTCAAAGAAGAAGGGTAGGGTCTGGCACCACCCATCCTAAAACTTCACCAGCCGCCACTGTGGTATTTTACCTTATGATTACTTGATTACTATGATTAAAGTACTAAAAAGTTAATATGCCAGTACATCTTGACATTTTCTTGACTATCAGAAGTCTGCATCTTAAGCATGTATAGGAAACAATGGTGCAATAAAGACTAAAAATAAACTTCTGTTTTGTTCAGAAAGCAAACCAAACATATAAAATTGTAAAATGACATATTACATTATAAAATGACCTTGTACATTGCTAGATGCTCACATCATACAACAATATTTTCTAGGCTATCCATTATTCTGTAGATTCGTGGAGATTGGATAGTGGAGATCATTTTGCACTCATGCTATATTCTGGCACACTGTATACTGAACAGTTGAGGGGTAATATGGTATATTTTGCTATCATATCTGCTTCATAACTTCTCCATAGAAGCTCAAGAATAGGTGCAATTGGGGGAGTTACTTGTTATTAGTGGGCTCTTTATGCCACCCAGACTTTATCATAGCATTGTACATAGTGTTTGCTTTTACTGTATGCAGCAATCCTGTGGCCAGGAACCAAAGGTACTGGCTTTTTACCAAACCACAATAACCCAATGTAATGATTGCAGGGGATTATATACTGTGACTCTACATACAGCTCACTTATTGTGGTCATTCACAAAGACAGCGGGTGGGAACAGGTTAAGTATCATTCTTACACAAATGCCCTTTTCCCAAAGAAAAAGCAATATTGGAAAACGAAAAAAAAAAACGGTGTATAATATATAATCAATTCTAATATTGTTTCTGCCCACATAGGCTGCTGACCTTTTCATCACACATCAAGAGGTAGATTAAGGGTGGATTTAAAGTGTGGTTTTACTTTATGAGTTGTCTTTTCGCTGAATTAGAGGAACTTGTTTTCTATCCAATAAAGATCTAACAATAAACTGCTCATCAATCTGCCCTTTATTGTCAGGAACATGACTTATAAATCACATTCATGAAAAGCATCTGCGCATAAAACACTTGAAACTTGAAACTTGAAAATGTTATTAATAAATAACAGAAAATAGCTCTGTGACATTTCTGCAGTTTTTTTTTCTTTGAGCTATCAAAATATTGTTTTGATATCAAGCAATTTTCTTTTATAAGGAAACTCGGTCTAAGCACAGTAAATATGTATTTATACTGATCTGACTACTGATGGAAATAAAAATACATTAGATTAACCAATGGCGTGGCTACAAGTGAAGAGACTATAAAACCTATAGTGGACTTTTGAATGTGGTCTAAATGTGGTTTAAAATATGTGATTTTATTTGCTCCTCAGCAATTTCCAGTTTTTGCTAGGTGGGGATTAGTCTTTTAATTCACACAGTAGCATTCCTAGAGGCTGTCCCATGCCAGGTACTGCCATTTAAAGGGTGCCCTTGTGCAGCCTCCAGTGGCATGCAGAGTGGCAGCGGTTTTCCGGGTGCTGGAACATTCAATGCATTTTAGCACCTAACATTGAAGGAAGTCAAAACTGTGGATGATATCTGCCTGACAGTTGGAGCATAGGCCTGGCAGATGGGTAGAGGTTCAACACCCTTGGAGAGTATGTTTAGGTACGGACACACTGTACACCAATAGGGAGACATTGTAATGTTTCAGCCTGTCACTCACCACCAAAGATGGGGTGGTTATTAATACAGCCTGAGCCTGTCATGGACCACCAATGTTGGGGGGTGGGTTACCATTACTAATATTGACCACCTATGAAGGGGGGATTAATACAGCCACTTACACCAATTCTTGGGGTTATTATTTGTGGCATTGACACCACTGCTGGGGGTTACTATTACTGCCACTGACACCAATGATGGGGCTCCTTTTAGTCCTGTAGAGTACGGTAGCTGGTGCTTTATGTATGCTGTAGTTTTCTTCTTGATCCCTTCAAGGTTTGCCTCCTATTTTCAAATGTTGGAAACTATGCAGGGGAGATCACGTCTGCGCTCCTGCACCTTGCGTTGATTGATATGCTGAGTTCAATCTCCCTGGTAATATGTATTTATTTTACTGTTTAACATCCAAGATGTTGCATGAGTTGGAATTTTAGATAATGAGTGCAACAGATTTGCATTTAAGAATTAAAACGGTAACCTAAAGTAAAACTGAGCAAATACAAAGACCTTAAACATTTTCTTCAAATTGGTAAAGAGATGCATTACCTATATAACAATTCCATTCACATGGGATCGGTGACAATTCCCATTTTTCTAAAACATAAAAAAACAAAGATGATCTCTGAAAATAATACTGTAAAATTAAGAGTTCCAAATTGTAAGGAGATGTAAGTTTGGTCAGTGTCAAGGATTCACCAATAAACCTGAACCTTTAATAACTGGACATAACTATGTAAACATTTCTCCACGCTGTTTTAAGGGAGCCACAGAAAAGGCCCTGAAATTGACATAGGGGTTTATTTACTAAAGCTGGAGAATGCAAAATCAGGCTCTCTTCTGCATAGAAACCAGTCCGCTTCTAACCTCAGCTTGCTCAATTAAGCTTTGGCAATAAAACCTGGAAGCTGATTGGTTTCTATGCAGAAGCGAGCCTGATTTTGCACTCTCCAGCTTTAGTAAATAAACCCCATTGTCTGTATCAAGAACTTGTGACCTTTGCTAAGTCAATAAAAGGTATTTTATATGGAAAATACTTGCTACCATTTAAAATACATCTGCGATTGCATGTGGCCTCAATGTGCATTACGGTATCATACAGTCATAGACTGGAGTAATAACACCGGCGTGTGGCCCAGATTTCTCTATTCCTTTTTGTTAAATGAATATGAAGCGGAGCTAGATAAGAAGGTCCCAATATTACCAGTCTGTGCATTTCAGCAAAGATAATAGAAGGTTTTGGGAAAGTGCAAAATTACAATAGCCAAATGAAAAAAATTCCAGTAAATTTATATACTATTTATCGTTTTATGTTTGAATCCAAGTAATGGAAAAGACACATGCTGCCCATTATGGTTGCATTAGCAAATGAACAGACTAAAAGCATGACTACTGTATGCAGCAAGACGAATGGTGAGCATAGGTACTCATCGAATATCCTTGTCTGTAACAGAAAATGTTGTATACAGATTGTCACAGACCTCTAAAATAATGTATATGTCCCTAACTAAAAACAGGCATGACGAACAGCCTTACCAAATACATTTTTTACATTGCCATAGAAGCACAAATGTAAATATGAGATGAGCTGTTCTCACATTTTTTTTCATCAGGCTCCTTAGAGAGGACACATACTATATGAGCACATGTTTCCCCTTAAGCATGCTTCCTTACTTCATGGAGCATTCTTCAGGTAAAATACATCACAAGCAGTTCCCACAATACAACATGATGCATGTGACCAACTCCAGTATGTCTTATTTGTAATGGAATGTAAGTATACTACACAGCAATTGTGGATAAGTTATTCACAATTGCTATGGACCAGCTGCTTTGCAAGGAGAGTGAATCTACTGTTATAGACATGCTTTGCAAATTGTTTTGCATAGAAAAAACGAATAAAATTCTTAATCAACATTCCAAGTCCACAGTGAAAGTGTGTGTCTGAGTGTTTGCTGGAAACCTTCTCTGAAACGTGGGTGCCTAAACAACACATCAACAGTTATTTTTCTATATTTGCAGTTTAACCTCCCTGGCGGTATGATTATTTCAGATTTTTGGTGCTGAAAGCGGTACCATTATTTTGCATGGAAATTTGGCATTTTATATTGTAGGCCTGTAATTCTTAGGAATAGCTCACTTAAATCTGTCCAAACCAGAGTCTAGTAGACATCCCAGGTATGAAAAAGTTTGAAACATGAAATCATAAATTATAATATAATAAATAACTAAAATAAATAATAAATAAATACATAACTAAAAATAATTATCAAAAATAATAACGTAATAGTAATAAAATGTATTCAATAATGTAATCAAATCAAAGACACTGAAATTTGCTCAGTTGCAGAATTGTCGCTGTCGTCACTTTCAGTGTCTGATGATAAATTTCCCCAAGAATCAGTATCACTCAATTCTGCAAATGATTCTTATTTACTATCGCTGTTTTCTAGCTGACCAAAAACCACTTTTGACGTAAAGGGACACTTTTTGGTTGCCATGGACATTCTCAAGTTTCCAGGCAGAAAGAATGGCATATATAATATTAAAGTGCATGCAGGGCACTGGACAAAGCACTAGGGACAAAGGGGATGTGAAATGATTTGATACAGTAATGTGATCTTACAGATTACAGTGTACTGTATGTTTGCTGTGTGTTTCACTTTTTGAATTTGACGCGACGCTCGCAGTGAACAGAGCCCAGCACACACAGGCATCGGGCGGTGGACACAGCCCGCAGACACAGCGGGGGACATCACTGGATCCAGAGGACAAGGTGAGTAATGCTGCCTTGGATCCAGCGATGCAATCCCGAGTGTGGCTCGGGGTTACCACTAATGGTACTGAAATTCCACCCCGAGCCACACTCGGGAATACCGCCAGGAAGGTTAAAGGGGTAAAAAATAGCATAATGTGCATGTATACAAGAGATGTACTAAACATGTTGTCTTGACATAAGCTTTAAAAGTCCCCTTTTCTGACCCTGCTTTCTGTTATGCCCATACATAGGGTGTAACTTGAAACATGACCAGAGTCTATAGCCTCTCATCCCCAAACTGCCCACCACTTACATAATCTGGGGATTCTTCTCTTTGACAGCTCCTGTCATATTAAAATTTGCCAGTGCATGACTTTGCCTGCACAGCCATTGTCATTCATTCACAGGAATCTGTAAATGAAAAAAGCTACATCTCTCTTCTGGTAAAGTGTAAATCTTGATAAGAGAAGCTCCAACCCACGCTGCCTATTGCATTAGGGTGTGCACCCCAAATCTCAAACATGCATGTGTGTGTGTCTACATATACAGTATCTCACTTTTGTTGCCAGCGGTTTAGACATTAATGGCTGTGTGTTGAGTTATTTTGATGAGACAGCAAATTTACACTGTTATACAAGCTGTACACTCACTGCTTTATATTGTAGCAAAGTGTCATTTCTTCAGTGTTGTCACATGAAAAGATATAAGAAAATATTTACAAAAATGTGAGGGGTGTACTCACTGTTGTGAGATATTGTATATAACCCCAGCACATTGATCTCCCTGCCTGCACAGTGAAAGAGAAGTGCTTAAGCGGAGCTGATAAGAGGAGTATCTTTCCCATCTCCCCACCTGCACACAGAGTGATAATACTAATACGCACAAAGTGATTAGGGTGTGCCCGGGCACTAGGGTTGCCACATCATCCCTTTAATCCAGGACACATATTAATTACACAGGTTCTTTGGCTGATTAATGTGGTAATTGAACTCACTTGGTGCCTTATCTGCATTAATTAGCCTCAGAACCTGTGTAATTCATATGTGTCCTGGATTAAAAGGATGATGTGGCAACCCTACTGGGCACAGCTGGCACACCCTGTGCGCATGCCTATACTCCAACCTAATAAAAAATAACAAAAGTAATTACAGTGCAGCTGCTCCTTTAAGTGTGAAACAAACTAAAAATATATATTACGTAAATGTAAGTGCTGCTCCTTACCCAATATCCACCTAAACACAGTTTCACAATAATCATAAGTATTAATAATGTCTAAATCAAATATCCACATAAGTCATAGGCCTTCAATGGCTATATATAGTTGGTGGGTGTGCATTTTTTCTGCATGTGGTGGGTCTAGGAAAGAATTACTTCACAATGACTGGGATATTATTCATATATGCTAAGGACCAGCTGCTATTCAAGTTATTACTTATGTGGATATTTTATTTAGAAACCATTACTACTTATGATTATTTTGGTATTGTGTTTAGATGAATATTGGGGAAAGAGTAATGCCTGCCTTTACACTATATATACTGTACAACTGTGTTCTGCCACCACAGCAGAGGGACATGTAATTGTCAACGGAGCACAAGCGTGGTGACGCCATTGCACTTGTAGTCCATTCGTCTAGTTATATAAATCATTACAGGCCTCAAGTCTGCAGAAGTAGAGCATTGGATCTACAATCCACTGTTTATGGTTGCAATACGTTGAAGGCTCCAATGAAAAAAAAGAATACATGCACTTGCATGTATTATTTTTTTTGCAAAAGGAAACAGTCTTTAAGGTCAAAAAAGGTGGGGTTTATATGGAACTCAATAGTTTTTAGCCATATGACATTGTTCTAATATGGCCATGTGCCCATATTAGGTCAATGATGTCAAGAATATCCCCACCCCTTTGTTATATGCAGCTGTGGGTGGGAAATCTCCCGCCTGCAGTTCAATGAGCCATCAGGGATGTGATCATTTGACCGCCTCATGCAAGTTCGGGCAAACTGGGTTTGGACAAAGTCTGCATCTGAATGCAGCTCTTCCCTAGCACTTGTCCCTAATAGATTTAACAACTATGAAAATAGGCAACAATTAAGCTTTTAGTTGCAATGTTACTACCCCTTCTTCCCAATGTGTCTAGCAAAACTTCAGATAGGAACCAGAAAAAAAAGAGGTAGTAGAGACTTGCCACATTTCAGTGTAACATGTTCTGTTATTTATTTTTGATAAAGTGAAGAAGAATCTATTTTGGCCCTATTGTGTTGTGAAGCATTTATCTCACTTCCTCTTGGTGGTCCTGATCACTGAGACAAAATGTTTTAGAAAATTTCCCAAACAAGGCCATGGAACACCAAATAAACTAGGCAGGGGTTCTAAACCTTTCCCAAACCATCCAAAACTAGAATAAAAAAGTTTTTCCTAGAGTTACACAAAAATAATTAGGGGCAAAGGATGTACACAGACTTGACATTTTTGAGGGTATCAGATAATAAACTGGATGTTATCTGCACTGCTATTATATGGAGAGTAGGGCAAAATTATATTTAATTAGATCACACCAATAGAGCAATGCTCTTTCTTTTTATTCTTCACACTAAAGTTCCAATTACTGTTAAATGCAGAGGAAATACATTAGGAAAATACAAATCAATAACTTCCAAAATTCCTGAAGCATGAGACAACTGAGTAAGAGGCACACATTAATGTGTCTAATGCATCATTATTCACAAAATAATTGCTATTATTATTTTGTAATGAGTGTGGCTCTAAGAGATTATATATTTCAGTTTTGTACTGAAATATACCCTTTGTCTCTCATTCAGTGTGCTGTAAAGGTTCATACTTGGGAAGAAAAACTAAATACAAAAGAATATGTGCTTTACATGATCAAAATGCACTTATTGGCATCAATCCAGCGGCAGTTATTTCAGTTTGACAGATAGCTTATTCATATCTGAATTTTAAAAAGTACCATTTGCAATCAACCTTTCTGTATTCTTCTTACTATAAAGAGATGTTGGTTTTATTACATTTTCTTTCTTATTGATTTATGTTGTCCAAATGTTGACACACGGTGCGAGTAAAAATAAATATGTAATGTATTACGCTAATTCAAATAATAAATATTACAGGAAGCTACACGCTTTGTAGTATGTAGGACATAAAATTTTATATGTGAGTTATGTTATTCTTTCAGATTTTGGTTTGAAATGGTTTCTGCCTGCCAAATGTTTTCCAAATTGTTAGGTTTTAGCATATGGTATGAATAATAGACAGCACTAAGTAGCTAGACATAAGAGCTTTCTTAAATAGCCTATCTATCTATCTATCTATCTATCTATCTATCTATCTATCTATCTATCTATCTATCTATCTATCTATCTATCTATCTATCTATCTATCCATACATGCATATACCTCTGTTTATGGAAGATGAATGTCAAATCAGATATGTAACACCTTCATGTCCAGGAGTCCTTCTAAGTAAGTCTATTTGCTGGGACAGGTATATGGACTTCCAGGTTGCATGACTACTGTGATTGTCTGCCACAGTGGTCACATGTCAGAAGCCCATCATGTCAATCATGTTAAGGAACGTACAGTGAGCATGAGCTCAACACAGAAACCTCAGCCGTCTATGGGTGCATATGTGTGGTATGTAGTGTGTGGGAGCTAAAGCCCATTCCTTTTGCCCCTGCACATTTGTTCTACGTGAGTGGCAAAAGGTTAATCATTAAGTATTTTTGTATAATGCTCCATTTCTTTTGGGTGGTATTTGGTATTGTAACATGATAATGACAGCTAATATTAAAAGCAAATTTATAGAAATCTGTGATCTCGGTATTTCAGAATTATGTGGGATACCTAAGTTTAATGGCAGCAGGTTCAGATTTTCACTATGTAATCCCCACATCAAAATCCATTTTGTTCTGGTATCAGCAAGACACCATACTTTTGAGGACTGTTGCTGTCTTCTGACTTCCTGTTAGAGGTTATGTTTGTTCTTCATGGCCCCACTGTATGTAGGAGCATAGCCACCTTCTCTTGCACATTACTGCTTATTCCAGACAAATGTGAGAAGGAAAATAAGAGGATCAAGAGCTCACGGAGGAAGTTACAAAGAGGCAGAAAAACACAATAACTTAATGCACACTGAGCTTAACCACCTCAATACTGGGCACTTTCACCCCCTTTCTGCCCAGGCCATTTTTCAGCTTTCAGCATTGTCACATTTTGAATGATAATTGCGTTGGTATGCCACACTGTAACCAAGTGAAATTTTTATCATTTTCTTCATGCAAATAGAGCTTTCTTTTAGTGGTATTTAATCAATGCTGGATTTTATATTTTTTACTTTAAAAAAAAATTTGTAAATAAGTATTTTTTCTCCTTCACTGATGTGCGCTGATGAGGCAGCACTGATGGGCACTGATAGGCTGCACTGATAGGCACAGATGAGACAGCACTTATGGGTACTGATGAGACAGCACTTATGGGCACAGATTAGGTGGCACTGTTGAGGGGGCACTAATATGCCATACTTATGGGCACTTATAGGTGGCGCTGATGAGCACTGATAGGTGGCAGTTATGGGTGGCACTGGTGGGTACTGATAGGCAGCACTGATGGGCACTGATAGGCAGCATGGATAGGCGGCACCGATGGGCACTGACACATGTTTAGATGTCCCCTGCAAGGAGATGCCACTGATCGGCTCTCCTCACCACACACTCTGTCAGTGTGAGGCGACAAGAGCCGATTACTGGCATTTCCATGATTGGACACAGCCGATCACATGGTTAAAGAGCCATGGCCGTTGACCTTTACAGAGATCGGGTTGCACCGTGTGCTAGCAACATGGTGCGGCCGCGTCGAGAGCATCCGTTCTGGGACAACGTCATATGACGTCTTCCCAGAACGAGAGCCGCACAACCCCCTGCCCCCCCCCCGTCATTTGACGGTGTGGGAGGGCGGATAGTGGTTAAAAAAATGCCAGTTCCCTTGGCAGAATAAAAAATTCTCAAATAGAGCAATTTTTGTACACATGTTTAGGCACATTTAGGAGTGTTTAGAGTTTTTTTCTGCCAGAAAGATCCAATCCAAAAAGGCAAACCAGAAGAGTTTTTTCCTCCCGCTAAACACTGAGCTTAAAATATCTCTCTAATCGCCCTAATGTGCATGGACACATAGGATAACATTGAGCTGTTTCTACAGGTAAAACACAAAGCTTCTGTAGAAGCAGTAACTGCTGTATTTTAAGCCAGTGTGCATGGTGTGTTAGAAACAATTTTATAGATTGCAAAGCTGTGAAGTAGTGGATGTGTATTGATTATTTTTGGAGCATAAGAATGTTGTTTACTGTCGCTTTAAGAAGAATGATAACTCGCCTGTTGTGACATTCAGATAGGATGCCTTTTTTAGGTACGTCCATTACAGGCACTTTTTTAATTAATTTGGGTATTTTCATTATATTGGAGTATTTTTATTGGTGTAATGGGAACTTGCCTTAAGTAAATGATAGTAGACAATTAATTGTAGTTTTGATTTTGACTGGGTCAGCTTGTTGGTATTCCTCAGATGAATACCTGTTGTTGATTCTCTCTTACAGGAACTGGTGCAATAAAATCCTAAAATCACTTTAGCTAAACTTCTATGCTGCTGACGTTTGGTGGTTGATAGTTTATCTATTATTTCTCATGTTAAAACAGAACTGAAGTCCCACTGTAAGAAACCTGTGAGCCGGGAGGCATTTATTGCCGAAGAGACATGCATTGTCTCTTCTGCAATAAAATGCCTCTACCTACCTACTCTCCGTCTCCTCAGACAATGTAAACTGAGTTGTGCATGTGAGGCTTAGCTTACAGTGCCGGGCCCATCTTCAAGTGCCAGGATGACAGCCTCCTGCACATGCACAGTATTGACATCATCCCCAGACAGCCAAAGAAGAAGCCCGAACATTGGAGAAGGACCTCTGGACAGGTAAGTATGGAAACTTTAGTTCTGCTTAAAGGCAGCCATTCTCAATCAGGGTTCTGTGCAACTCTGTGGTTCCTCCAGAAATGTCTAGGGGTTCCTTGAGCTGTAGCTGATGGACCTTCTACTTGAAGGTGCTTGCATAGTTTGCGTAGTTCCAGAGCCAACACCACTTAACAGAGTGCTGCATGATAACAATGGTCTTTTAAGATGTCTGTAAGGATGACATTCTGATCACCACTGTAAGGGGTGCATTCTTCCCACTGACCACCATTGCAAGTGGCATTTTCACTGTCCCCCAATGAAATATTTTTAGCAGGGGTTCCCTGAGAACTGAAAATTATTTCAATAGTTCCTCGTTAGTAAAAAAGGTTAAGGAAGGCTGTGTTAAAGTGGTTGTAAACCCTTATAAATACCCTCTATATACCCAGTGAAGTGACTGGCCTCAGGTGATACACAAAGATGAAACAAATCCTCCTACATAAGCTGTACCTGTTTATCTACTCTATTCTTTTCTCTCCTGCAGTTTAAAGTGCAGAATATATACAGCTTGTCTGAGCTTCCAGAAAGCAGGAGGCGGGGAGCTGAAGTTACACCCTGCAGAGTATGAGGAGAGCTGAGAACTGATTGGAGGAAAAGGACATACCACCCTTCACACAGCTCACAGGAGCAACCTTGAGGCTGCTAATCACAAACTGTGAGCTTCCTGTTATGTCACTTTTTTTCTTGGTGTCAGGAAAACATTTCACAAGTGACTCATGCAGATGGCAGAAGAATGAGGCAGCAGACAGAATTGACACTAAGGGGTTGATTTACTAAAGCTGGAGAGTGCAAAATCTGGTGCAGTTGTGCATAGAAAATCAGCTTTCAGGTTTTATAGCCAAACCTTAATTGAACAAGCTGAATTTAGAAGCTGATTGGTTACCATGCACAACTGCACCAAATTTTTCACTCTCCAGCTTTAGTAAATCAACCCCTTAGTTGCCTAGATTGAGACAACTACACACTATAGAGGCAAATGTTTTCTTCATATTTCATGTCTGCTTTTACAACCACTTTAAGGTTTATTGATATTCTATAGAACTATCTATTATTACCAGCTTCAGCTGCTTCTTCTGCTGTTGAGACAAGTTCTTCTGCCTTTTACGTTCATCAAGCATAGCTATCTATTTGACATCAATCTTTGTCTTCCTCTTAATCTACATTTAATGTCTACTTCTTTTCCTTTTTTTTCAGTTTAATCCTGGGTGGCTTCAGATTTCAGCCAATCCTATCCTCAGCTAATTTGTGAAAAATCTCTTGGTACTTCTTTCCATGGTGATTCCTTGGTATTCCAACAAAGATTAGTGTTTGATAGAAAAAAATACAAGCTACATACTTGTTTTGCTCATCTCTACTTTATTATATTCCAATAGGCAGTTAGTGGTCACTGCCTACATTCAAAAGTCAAGAAGTGAATTACTCCATGCTTAGTTACCAACACATTAAACAAATCAATTCACCTAAAACTTTTTTTATTACTTCCATGTCACTTCACATATGTCCTTGTGAGGAAAAAGTATATCTCCAACATCAATATTCATATTATACAACATATCTGATTAGCCTTTTTTGGGTACAATACCAGCATTTTCTATAATTGGGGTTGATTTACCATAGGCAAATAGACTGTGCATGATGCAAAATGTAGCTTGCATCTGCAAACGCAGTTGCTCCAGAGTTTGTAAATGAGGCAAGGCTTCATTTCACAAAGAGTACCCAATCATGTGCTAGGAAAATAAAAAAAACTGCATTTTTGCTTGCACATGATTGGATGATGGAAGGTAGCAGAGGTTCTGCTTATCTACTAAGCTCTGGAGCAACTGCAGTTATAGAGTGCAGCTGCACTAAGCAAATTGCACAGTTTTTTTCCCTTTAGTAAATCAACGACTCTGCTGCCTGTTGAAGAAGCTACTTTTGGTGCATAACACTGTAGAACTGAGAACTTTATCATGCAGCTTACTGGTTGTACAATAGCGATTCTATCAGAGAACACATTGCCCTCCATAGGGCTCTTTTTAGGAGGCTCTGCTAAACAGTACCTCACTGCTTAGTGTAACTTACCTGGTGTTTTTCTGTAGTACAACAGTAGTTCTCCATTAATTGTTATTAAATCACATACTTTTTCATCTCATCTAGCTTTAGGATATCCAATCCATAAATACTGATTTCCTTGGTGACTCGTTCTAGGTATGTGGCCCCTTACACTGTATGAATATTTTAACAGCCACATCTTAATCGTTTTCATAAACGAGGTTCAGAAAATTTAAGCTGGAGGTCCACTTTATTATTTGAAAAGAAATACAGTGGACCTCGTTTACTAATGCATAATGTTAGACAAAGTCAATTTATGTTCACTTAATCCATCCAATCCTGCAAAGGAGAATCCCTATATATTTAATTCCCTGCATTGCCTAAATATTTGACATGAACACAAAATGACCTTACTTCACCTATACATTACACTTTGATAAATCACGTCCAATATTTTCAAATGTTGTAATTGGGCTGCCCATAGTATTCATAATATTTTCAATAAATATACATGGCGAATAACATTCATGCATTCGCAGTGTTCTAATTAGCATGGATGTGTGAGAAAATGCAAACCCAAAATATGAACATTCCCTGCTGTGATACAAATCAAATATCATTTTAAGAACAAAACTACAGACAGCATTTTATGGAGGCAGTAGGGTTACATTTTCTTATTGATCTTATTCATCTAAAAGAGCTAAGCCATTGTACACATAAAAGTTTACAAATGTACTGCAAATAAGAGCCAAGATGGAATATTAATAATACAGTCTTGGCATGAGGGCTGAACTCTTTTAAGTGCATTTTATTGAGTGATGACAGTAACCGGCACTGTAATGAATTTCACAGAGAGCGAACAGGGAAAGTTCTTTAGAATAGTATAGGTATAAAGCCAAATTGTTTTCAATTGTTGTAATGTAATATTCATGTTTAAAATTTAATCAGCTAGACAGAGAAGCCAAGTTTGTTAGTGTTTTAATGGGCTTTGTTTGAATTATGTGATGCTTAGGTGTAGCTGTAATAATGGTATGTTAATTACACTTTCCTCATAACTTATTCAGTGCATTGCTAAGGATTAATAAGGTGTATTCACCGTTAACTTTCAGGGCATCAATCACTCAGGCTTATGTGGGTCCTGCGGCACTTAAAACAAATGGGAAGAGTTGAGTTAACTGCTCACAATAGTGTAACTAATGGAGGGCAGGTGGAGACGTCCTTTCCTATTCAATGATGTCCACCCCTCCTAGCAAGATGACTCAAGTCACAGCTGTCCTCTATTTCTCTCCGTGGGGTCCACACTGCTAGAACTGACCCTGACACATAAAACATTAAACAATTAATATAGCTATTTGTTAAAAATGTGTATAGGCAATATGTAAAACAATAAACTTTTCTAATTGTCCTAGCTGGTTATTGTAGACCTGGGAACTCCACAGCTGCACAACACAAAGGGCTATTGCTGACACAAGATAAGGTTCCAGCAGCTGTTCCCCATTCTTTGATAAAAGTGGGAGTAATGGAGAAATGTAGCTAAAAATGGAAAATCGAATTTATTAGTATTACATTACTGACTACATAAATAGATTTAAATAAAGGGCTTCTGAAATTAAGCTGATTTCTATAAAATTGCTTTTAATAATATTTTGAAGGGTTTTAAAATCTCACATGTTAACAAATTATGTAAAAGAGGCCATACATAGTCAAATAATGTCAAATTAAACATGTGCTACTACTGGGCCATGAAAGTGTTAAATTGCAAGCAATAGCAATCTGTACCAGAAGAGCTGGTTATTGCAGAGCATCCCATGCAGGACAAAGCAACAGGTTCACTTAAAGTAGACCTGAACTCAAAAAGTGAAGATTTGCTATGTAATGGTTTTGTCTATATTTCTTCCTGAACATAGCAGTGCACTGGTATGTAAATGTGCCGAGACATTCTAAAAGTCCTATAAATGTCCAGGCACCCTTGGATTGCTAGTTGCACAAGATTTGGCAAGATGTGGAGTGAGATATGCTGATGTTACTAGTGTTGTTTGCTGGTGAGGAATCTGCACTGAATGTATCTCCTTGCTTCTGCTTCATTCATTCTTTGGATGAGTGCTTCCTGTACCTCTTCTGCTGCTTCCTGGCTATTACCCCATCAGTTTTCAGATCAGCAGTCATTGAAGAAGAGGAGGAGGAGAAGCTCTGATATGAGAAAGCAAAGTCCTGCTTCCATCAAGTTAGGCACCTCCACATACAGACATAATGCAGGACAAACCTCACTTTGGGTCTAGTTGTTTGTCTGCCATGCTGTGCTACATGTCTTTCCTGAAAGACACACAGGGGACAGTCCCACTGCAATGGGTGACCTCAGCCCATACACCACCATTGTGGAAATTTTTACAGAGCTCTGTCTATAATGTTAATTAGCCACAGTCTTTGCCTCACTTTGGCCTAGTTATTCGTCCAACATATGGTGTAACATGTCATTTTAAAGTGGTAGTAAACTGTGTTTAAAACAAAATTGTCTCTCTCCAGCAGGGCAATGTCATAATATGCTAGTATGCATACTAGCATAATTTGACACACTTATCTGTAAAATGGATCCTTGCAGGGGCACCCTGTGATCACTGACAGGAAATCCATCTTCAACCGGTCTTCCATTCGGGTTCATGGGCTCCAGCCATTTGAATGGCCGAGCTGCGATGACATCACTCCTAAGCATGCACGTAGGAGTCATGCCTGCGGCACAGCTCTTTCAGTGGACAGCATGCCGTCCATTGAGAGAGCAGTGAGCATGTGCCGGTGACGTCACTGGTTGCTTCACATGGAAATATCTCCTAAACAGTGCACATTTAGAAGATATTTACAGTACCTAGAGGTAAGCCTTATTGTAGGCTTACCTGTAGGTGCAAAACAACCAAAGGGGGTTTACTTCCACTTTAAAAGACACAGATGGCAGTCCCAATTCAGTGGGTGACCTCAGCCCATACTCCTCTTTGTTTTAGGTGTAATTTCTCAGTATCTTCAGAAAAGAACAATGCCTGGAACTGAGATTTTGGAACCCCTATAACTATAGTGTTATCGTCATTAGAGTTTTATATAGCTCCACAACATGAGGCTGAGACCGCCACTATTTTCACAAGACCTTTAAAGTAGAAACATAAAAAAGTGACGACAGAAAAAGACTGAGTAGTCCATCAAGTCTGCCCTTTTTTTTTGTTTTCTTTTCTTTTTTTGGGGGGGGGGGGGTTGTTTTTAGTTTTTTTTTTTTCCCATTAACCTCCTTGTCTGACTATAGATTTATGTTTATCCCAAGCATGTTTGAAGCCATTTACTGTTGACTGTCTCACAACCTCTGTTGGCAGTTTATTCCAATCATCAACCACCCTTTCAGTAAAATAATACTTTTTAAGATTAGTTTTGAACTTCCCTCCAGTTAGTTTGAGGTCATGTCCCCGTGTTCTTGATTTTGGTTTCATATTGAAAAGACTGCCCTCCTGAACCCTATTCAACCCTTTGCTGTATTTAAAGGTTTCAATCATGTCTCCCCTCTCCCTTCTTTCCTCCAGACTGTACATATTAAGTTCCTGAAGTCGCTCTTGATATGTTTTATCCCCCAGACCCTTCACCATGTTTGTTACCCGTCTCTGAACTCCTTCTATCTTATCAATATCTTTTTGTAAGTGAGGCCTCCAGAAATGGGCACAGTATTCTAAGTGAGGTCTCACTAAAGATCTATCAGATCTAATCAGAACCTCCTTTCTCCTGCTGGTGATCCCTCTACTGATACATCCCAGAATTCTATTTGCTTTTCTCACTGCCTGGTCATACTGTTTGCTCATTCTTCAATCATCTGGAATAAGCACCCCCAAATCCTTTTCTTCTGCAGTGCTGGCTAACACTGTACCCCCAATGCTGTACTCTCTAAGGGGATTATTTTTCCCTAGATGCATTATTTTACATTTAGAAATATTGAACTGCAGACTCCACTGCTTTGACCAATCTTTCAGCAATGCCAAATCATGTTCCATGTTACAAACACCTCCAGGGATATCAACCCTATTACACACCTTTGTATCAACAAGAAAGAGACATGCCTTGCCCAACAAACCTTTAGTTATATCACTTACATATAGGTTAAATAGAACAAGACGCAGTGCAGAGCCTTGTGGTACCCCACTAGTGACTGGTCTCTGTTCTGAGTGAACCCCATTTACAACCACACTCTGGGATCTATACTTTAGCCAACTGCATATCCACTGAACCACCCAAGGGTTAAGTCCCAGCTTGTACAACTTTTGTATTAGATCATTATGTGAAACTGTATCAAATGCCTTGCTGAAATCAAGATACACTATGTCCACAGCACCAGCCTGGTCCAAAACACTGGTAATATAGTCAAAAAATTGAATCAGCTTTGTCTGACACGATCTGCCCTCAGTAAAGCCATGCTGCTTTGGGTCCAGCAAGCTGTGTATTTTTAGGTGATCAATGATCCTTCTTTTCAGGAGTGATTCCATTAACTTAACTACAATTGATGTTAAACTCACTGGCCTGTAATTGCCAGCTTCTACCTTGCTGCCCTTCTTGTGGTAGGTACAATATTAGCTATCCCCCAATTCTCCTGTTAGAAGAAATTGATTAAAAAGATCAGTTAATGGTCCAACAACTATATCTCGAAGTTCTCTTATTCAGTGAATCCTAGAAATGAACCATCATTACTAGAACCAATATGATTCCCTAACTTGTTATCATTAGTGCAGTCTATTTCTGAGAAGACTGGACAGAAGTAATTGTTTAAATGGTTTGCTACAGCCTGGTTTCCCTCAACATATGTGTTGTGCCTCGTTTTCATTTTAGTGATCCCATTGTATTTTTTCCTTCTATCACTAATGTACCTAAAAAAGGTTTTATCTCCTTTCTTAATAGACTTAGCAATTTCCTCCTCTTTCTGTGCTTTTGCAGCACTGATCATGTGTTTGGCCTCCTTTTGTCTATTTTTATACTCCTCTCTGTCAGCTACACCCCTTGTTTCCTTTAATCTTCTATGCAAACATTTTTTCCCTTTACTATCCTACTTACCTCTTTAGTGAACCAAATTGTTTTTTTTTTCCGTTTATTCTTACTAACTTGCCTGACATATAATTTAGTTGCCTCCAGGATGGTAGACTTTAATAGAGCCCACTGATTACTTACTCCTGTCATTTTGTTCCAACTTTTCAGTTAATTTTTTAGAAATTTCCCCATTCCAGCAAAATTTGTTCTTTTAAAATATAAAACTTTTGTTTTTGTATATGATTTTTCAGTTCTTGTTTTAATATCAAACCAAAGACATTGGCGATCACTAGAGCCCAAATTTTCACCCACCTCAACATCGGACAGTTGATCCCCATCTGTCATTACTAGGTCAAGAATATGATCACCTTGGGTTGGGCTTTTTACTAACTGTTTTAGAGAAACCCCATTCAGTGATTCCATTACATACCTGCTCCTGATTGTAATAGCAGATTGAGAATTCCAGTTAATGTCAGGCATGTTGAAGTCCCCCATAATCAAAACCTCTCCCTTCATTGCCATTTGGGTTATCTCATCAATCAACAAGTTATCATAATCCTCAGTCTGTCCTGGGGTTCTGTATACTACTCCAATTCTAATTGAAGATCCCTCCCTGGTTGGAAGGCAGACCCAGAGGGTTTTGAGTATTTCATTTGCTTTTTGAATTAATGTTAGTTTTATGCCATTTTTACATATATGGCAACTCCACCTCCCCTCTTCCCTACTCTGTCATTCCTGTATAGTGTGTACCATGGTATAGTTATTTCCCAGTCATTTGAATCCTTGAACCATGTCTCTGTAATTGCAACAAGGTCCAAGTTGTTCCTAGATATAAGAGCTGTCAGCTCACAAAGCTTGTTGCCTAAACTACGAGCATTAGTGCACATGACATGACAAACACTACTATCAACTACTTTATTATTACCACCAGAAACTTCAACTGAAGTGACCACCCCATCAGCCCAGTCATTAGCAACACAAACCCTGACATTTGTTTCAACCTGCTGTGGACAGAAATGCTCCTCAACAATTACATCTCTGCCCCCATTTCTCAGTTTAAATGAATGTCCAAAAAAGTCCTAAATTCCATACCAAGAAGATCTGTGCCCTTGTGTGAGGGATGCAGGCCATCTCTCTTGTAAAGTTCAATGTCAGACCACCGGATAGCATCATGACTAACATAACCAAAACCTTCAGCTTTGCACCAATTCTTTAACCAAACAATGAAAATCCACTTTGTATTCTTTTGCTTTGTGAAGAATGAATGCGGCAATAGGCGATGCTAAGGCTCTAAGTGTGTTTCGGTACTGTACATGATAGAATTAAATTCTGGCCCTATTGGACCTCCACCACCAAGTATGCCTAAGGCTCCATTTACCATTTCTGCTACATAGCTTACTCCTAAACACCTTGTATTTCAGTTCCATATGACTCAGATTTACAAGGAAGGTCTTGATAATCTGATTGCGACAATGCACTCTACTTTGCAGTCAGAGAATCAGCTTGAGGTTCCTGACTTAGAACCTTTAATGGATGTGTAGCGGGTGCCCCGCTATGTCACCCTCGACCTTACCAAGCTGGCCGCCATGAGTACACAGGTTCTCCACTGAGGGAGAGCACGCCTGTTAGTCCTGCGGTAGATTTCTCCCGCCTCCGTTTTTTTCTCCTCATGACACACACAGTTGCTCACTCTGAATCCTCCCCTGTGTTCCTATTGGCAGGAGGAGAGAGAGACAATTAGAGGAGCAAGTACAGGAGCCAATTGGGAGGACTTTAACATGCAACAGTAGCTGCAAAGTATCCTGGGACATGTAGTTCTCATGCAAAACAGCCCCATAGCCTTGTATGGGGCAAGAACTACAAAGGCCAGCATGCTCTGGGATTAAAAAAAGAAAAAGGACTCCATCTTGATTTCCTCAGGGAATTCAGTCACCACAAGGCAGGACAAGGGACTGGACCTAGGGGAGAGGTGCTGCCATCCAGGTCAGTCCACTGCGTCATTTCAGGCACCCACAGCCGGTCACGACATCCAGCCTTAGAAAGGAGGATCCCAGGTGCATATCCAGGCACACCTGTCCTGATACCATGAGGCATTCCATTGTGAAGAGACCAGTGGGGTCACCAGAAGAGCCTGCCTGTTCCAGGACATTTGTTTGGGACTTGTCCAAAGGATTGGGGAGAGAGGCACTTGACCATTTGCGGGAAACAAGGGCACTGCACATAGACAGAGTTATTTCACTTTACCCACACTTACCAAAACCTGAGTCTTGTTAATTGCCTGTTAAGCAGTTACAGTGTCCGCCTTGCTGTCCAGATACTGTCAGCATACCACAGATACACTTTGCTAAGCATGAATTTAAGTTCACCAACTAAAGTGGCTAGCCAAAGATCCAAGGCTTAATCCTTCTTCAAAGGGACTGAAGTAATTGGTGCCATAGGGGCACACACACTCATGTTCAGGGCTCAGTATATGTAGTGGGTGTGCAGGATAGTTTACCTTGGGGGCTGATCCATTGAATGTTGATTTGAGTACATTGTTTGTAGTTGGGCCTGTGGTGTCAGGAGACAGAAGAGAGAGGTCTGACATAAATAGGGTCAGTCTTCTGCTCTCCTCCTGCCTGGACTCATAGAGCCAATTTGAGTAGAGGTAACCAATCTGATAGAAAGGGTCATATTGTAATCTATTTGCCATTTAAGTGTGCCTCTGCTCTTTGGGTTATTCTCAGGTTTGGAATCCTCTGAAAGCAGCCTGAATACAGTATTGAGCTATATTGCTCTTAATCTCAGTTATTGCTCTCCAGATGCATTACTTGAATACATACTGTTATTGTCTGTTACCCTTTTCACAGAAATATTGCAGTAAAGACAATTTCTGTGCTTTATCATAATGTGTGTGGTTTCATTGGTCCTTGCACTTATACTGTTACCAGCTGTGCCAGAGGGGCAGAGGCCAGGGGCGTTGCTAGGTGGGAAAAAGACCAGGAAATGTGGTGTGCAAAGAGCACTGCAGAAAAAATGGGCGTGGTTTAAACAAAATAGTGGGCGTGGTGTAAAGGGCATGTCTCAAAGGGGGTGTGGTTCGAGGTGAAGGAGGAGTGGGGGAAGGAAGAAAGAGATAGGGAGGGAGAGTGAATAGAAGCAAATAAAGAGGGATTGAGGGACAGCAGGCCCAGATCCTACACCACAATAGCAATATGTGTATTCCAGAAAGTTTAACAATCAGCAGATAAAGATACTCCAAACACCTGGTGTTAGTGCTTCAATCATCCTGGCACCATGGTTGGTATGGTGTCAGGATGATTTAAGCGCATGATTTCTTATATTATATTGTAATATAACATGAAATAGTTCAACTCACCATAATGCAGAATCAGTGGGAGCCCTGAGCGTGTCACTTGCCATGACGCCTGCCACCAGATGCCATCAGGTGTCCCCAGCACTGTGCCTCCTTGCATCAGGTGTCCCCAGCAGAGTGCCTCCTTCCATTACGTGTTCCCCTCCTTACATCAGGTGTCCCCAGTGCTCAGAGTGCCTCCTTACATAACTGGTGTCCCCAGCGGTCAGAGTGCCTCCTTACAGCAGGGTGCCCCCAGTGGTCAGAGTGCCTGCTTCCATCAAGTGTCCCCAGTGGTCAGAGTGCCTCCTTATATCAGGTGTCCACAGCTGTCAGAGTGCCTCCTTCCATCAGGTGTCCCCAGCAGACAGTGTGCCTCCTTACATCACAGGTGTCCCCAGCGGACAGAGTGCCTCCTTATATCACAGGTGTCCCCAGTGGTCAGAGTGCCTCCTTACATCACGTGTCCTCAGAAGAGTGCTTCCTTACATCAGGTGTCCCCAGCAGAGTGGTCCCTTACATCAGGAGTCCCCCAGCAGAGTGCTTCCTTCCATCAGATGTCCCCAGCAGAGTGCTTTTTTTCCATCAGGTGTCCCCAGCGGTCAGAGTGCCTCCTTGTATCAGGTGTCCCCAGCGGTCAGAGTTCCTCCTTACATTAGGGTGTCTCCAGCGGAGTCTCCACCGCCATTACAAAAGACCAGTTCTCGTGAAGCATGGTCACTCGCTGAGGGGAAGAAACAAGAAGTGGAGCTGGCCCCAGTGCTCAGAGTGCGTCCTTACATAACAGGTGTCCCCAGCGGTCAGAGTGCCTCCTTACAGCAGGGTGCCCCCAGCGGTCAGAGTGCCTGCTTCCATCAGGTGTCCCCAGTGGTCAGAGTGCCTCCCTATATCAGGTGTCCCCAGCTGTCAGAGTGCCTCCTTCCATCAGGTGTCCCCAGCAGACAGAGTGCCTCCTTACATCACAGGTGTCCCCAGTGGTCAGAGTGCCTCCTTACATCAGGTGTCCCCAGCAGAGTGCTTCCTTACATCAGGTGTCCCCAGCAGAGTGCTCCCTTACATCAGGAGTCCCCCAGCAGAGTGCTTCCTTCCATCAGATGTCCCCAGCAGAGTGCTTTTTTTCCATCAGGTGTCCCCAGCGGTCAGAGTTCCTCCTTACATTAGTGTGTCTCCAGCGGAGTCTTCACCACCATTACAAAAGACCAGTTCTCGTGAAGCATGGTCACTCGCCGAGGGGAAGAAACAAGAAGTGGAGCTGGCCGGATGGCTGCCAATAGAAATGGAGCTGCCGCCAACCTCCTGCCCCCTTTCCCACAACAGGTCATAGCAGCAGGCCTCGGGGCAGAGGTTGGCGGCAGCTCCATTTCTATTGGTAGCCGTCTTCGTCTCTTGTTTCTTCCCCTTGGCGAGTGACCATGCTTCAGTAAAGCTGGTCTTCTTTAAAATGGCGGCGTAGACATCACCAGTGCTGGGCCCACACCTCTAGCGGCGGGCGACTCTAGTGATTCTCTGGGAGCCTCGGGGCTCAAAATAGCCCTCTGCATGCCCGAGACCCGAGACTTTTCGGCTATAGCCCCGTCAGTCCCTTGATCCTGACGCCACTGGCTGAGGCTATTCTTGGACTTGAGAGGCAGAGTACGGGACTGAACATACTTAAGCGGCTCCTCCGAGGGTAGCGCTACAGTTGCAAAGATCTTCCCAATACACTCCACATGTAAAACATTCCTCTCAAAGACTGGAAACAACCTGTAGAATTATAGATTTCTTCTGACCATTAGGGATGAGCCAACAGTTTGATCTAAACCTAGGTTCAGAATGAAATTTGGTTGTTCGGGGGGTTGTCCAAACACCCGAACTTTAGCCCATTTGGACCCCTGTCCAGTGGGAGCCTTGCATCATATACTGCATAGAAGTGGTATTTATACTGCAACTATATATATTACAGCTTACTGCTGTGACTGATTCCTAAGGAAGCACCTAAGGAACATTGATGTCACAGGGAATCCCCATGCCTTTCAAGCAAAGGGGCATAAATAGTAGTGATGTCACTGCCCATAGCATATGCATATGGGCAGTGGTCATTATCCCTGCCCCTTCCCTTATATAGGTGATGATAGCTCAGGCAGCTGTCATTAGGCTAGTATTACCATCAGGATCAGAGCCATTTGGCTTTAGTGAGCCAGAGGGTGGTGGGCATCTATTGAGGATGCATTTACAGTGAGGAACATTCATTGAGGATTTTTTTTTTAATAATAAAGAATGTCAAATGCTTGGGCATCTTTATTTCTAGTTACCTTTTTTTGTGAATGTGTAGCTATGTACCCCATACTCATTCACATGGGGGGGGGGGGCAAGTATCTGAGGCCCACTTATTAATTAACCACTTCAATACAGAACACTTATACACCCTTCCTGCCCAGAACAATTTTCAGCTTTCAGTGCTCTCACAATTTGAATACCAATTACTCAGTCATGCAACACTGTACTCAAACAATATTTTTTATCATTTTCTTCACACAAATAGAGCTTTCTTGGTATTTAATCACTACTGGGTTTTCTATATTTTGCGACATAAGTGAAAAAAAGAATGAAAATTTTGGGGTAAAAAACAATTTTTTTTCGTTTCTATGATAAAATTTTGCAAATAAGTAATTTTTGTTCATAAATTCAGGCCAAAATTTATACTTACATATCTTTGGTAAAAAATAACCCAAATAAGTGTATATTATTTGCTCTGTGTGAAAGTTATAGAGTCTACAATCTATGGTGCAAATCACTGAAAATGGATCACGCCTGATGTACTTATGGCCTATCTCATTTCTTGAGACCCTGAAATTTCAGGAAAGTACAAACACCACCCAAATGACCCCTTTTTGAAAAGAAGATAGTCCAAGGTATATAGTAAGAGGCATGGCGATTTTTTTGAAATTGTAATTTGTTCCCACAATTCTTGGGAAAATTAAGAAATTATTATTATTATTTTTTAACACAAAATTGTCATAACAACATCACACACAGCATATGCATACTTCCAATTACACCCTAAAATGCATTCTGCTACTCCTCCCAAGTATGGCGATACCACATGTGTGAGACTTTTTCACAGCCTGGCCACATAGAGAGGTTCAACATGCAGGGAGCACCATCAGGTGTTCTAAGAGCATAAATTACACATAACATTTCCTAATGACTTATCACACTTTTGAAGGCCCTGGAGCACCAGGACAATGGAATTACTCACAAAATTACCCCATTTTGGAAAGCAAACACCCCAATGTATATTCTGTGAGGCATGATGAGTCTTTTGAAATGTCATTTTTTTCCAAAAGTTTTTGGAAAATGTGGAAAGAAAATGAAAACATTTTTTTTTACACAAAGTTGTCAATGTAAAGAAATTTCTAACACATAGCATGTACATAGCAAAAATGACACCCCAAAAAACATTCTGCTACTCCTCCTGTGTGTGGTGATACCACATGTGTGAGACTTTTACACAGCTTGGCAACATAGAGAGGTCCAACATGCAGAGCACCATCAGGCCTTCTAGGAGCATAAATTATACATTTAGTATCCTGACAACCTATCACATTTTTGAAGGTAGCAAGAGCAGCAGGACAGTGGAATTACCCACAAAATGACCCCATTTTGAAAATAAAACACCCAAACTGGTGACAGGTACTCGGGTACTTTGATGGGCTGGTGACAGGTACTCGAGGTACTCTGATGAGCTGGAGATAGGTACTCGGGGTACTCTGATGAGCTGGTGACAGGTACTTGGGTACTTTGATGAGCTGGTGACAGGTACTCGGATACTCTGGTGGGATGGTGACAGGTACTCAGCTACTCTGATGGGAAAGTGTTAGGTACTCGGGTACTCTGATGGGAAAGTGTTAGGTACTCGAGTACTCTGTTGGACTGGTGAAAGGTACTCAGTTTCTTTGATGGACTGATGACAGGTACCCGGGGTCTCTGATGGGATGGTGACAGGTACCCTGATGAGCTGGTGACAGGTACTCGGATATTCTGGGCCTGTGACAGGTACTCTGATGCTGTTGACAGGTATTCTGGGGCTGTGACAGGTACTCTGATGGGCTGTGACAGGTACTCTGGGGCTGTGACAGGTACTCTTTATTTGGGGGGGATCAGGCACTGCACAGTGGTTATTTTTACCAGGTCTCCTCTTCACACAATGAGGAGTAGAACCCGGAAATGGCACTACAGCTGTTTGTTGACATTTGTGACCGGCTGTGATTGGACATAGCCTGTCACTTGGTAAAGGGTCAATTTAATTGGCTCTTTACCCTAATCGAGGATGGGCTGTGTCCGAGGACACACCTCATTCCCGACTGCCGTGCTGCATGCCCCCGGGGCGCACACAAGCGGAGATCACAAGCAGAACACATGTGACCGGCTGTGATTGGACACAGCCAGTCACGTGGTAAAGAGCCAATTTGATTGGCTCTTTACCCTGATCTGGGATGGGCTATGTCTAAGGGACATGCCTCTTGCCCGATCGCCATGCTGTGCGCCCCCAGGGGCACGCACGAGCGGCGCTCATGAGCATAACACATGTGACCGGCTGTGATTGGACACAGCCAGTCACGTAGTAAAGAGCCAATTTCATTGGCTCTCTACCCTGATCGGGCATGGGCTGTGTCCGAGGGACACGCCTCATCCCCGATCGCCACTCTGCGGACCCCCCGGGAGCCAGTAGGAGCGGGAAGAACCAGAGGACGTCATATGACATCCACCCAGGATGGTAGAGGGTTCCTGCCAGCGTCATTTTACAATGGCCTGGTATGGAAGTAGATTACAATAAGCCCCCCCACCCACAGACCACCACAACCACTGGGCAAGAGTTATGAGGAAGAGGCCCTCTTTGTCAACAACATGCACTCTTCATGTTGAGGTAAGGGCATGTGAACTGGTTTGGTTCGGGGGGATGCACACTCCCTCAGAGATGTGCCCCTTCAAAGGCAAAAATAAAGAAACCTGCATCGAATTTGCATAAGCGTGAACCCAGCCTTAAAGTAGTTGGACATTGGGGGGTGTGGCCTTGACATGGCCGAGCGAGGAAGCGTTTCGCCTGAGCTCCCGGCCTGACACAGGTGAATTGGCCAATTTTGATCGGATCAACCGGGCACATTACGGGATGCACTCCGCCAAGAAGCGGAGAACCAAAGGTGGCACCAAGGCTACTAAAGGTGGCAAACGCAGTGGAGTGATAGCGCAATACTTTGCTAGCTCCCCAGCGCCATCCCCTGTGGCCAAGATGGCGGAGACACGTGGAGCAACTCCCGGAACTTCGGATGATCACTCCAGTCCAGCCTCGCCTGCAGCCTCTATGGAGTCGGACGCCTATGCTGAAACACCCGCGCTCCTCCGTCCCAACCCAACACTGCGGACAGGTACCGAGAGGGGGATAAGGAACTCTGGGCACTCCTCAGGGCCTTCCCAACTAAGTCGGACATTGAATCCCTCATCAGGCTCCTAGAGGCACAGCACAAAAGAGACATACAGGAGGTGAAGCGGGAGGTACGGCCTTAAACACTAGAATTACTACAGGGGAGATGACCTTAGTGGAACTACAGCAGAGAGTGTCCTCCCTGGAGACCCGACAAGACACCCAAGTTGAGGCGGGGGTGACCCTCCAACTCCAGATGGAGGAAATGGAGGACCAAAGCAGGCGCAATAATTTGCACATTAGGGGCCTCCCGGAGGCAACAGGCCCTGAAGATCTGGCGGAGACATATTCCATGGGCTGCCTGATGATTCGCTCCCCGCCCGGCTTGAGTTTGATAGGATCCACAGAGCCCTGGGTCCCCATCCTGTGGATCCTAACCAACCCAGGAACGTTATTTGCCGGCTGTACCACTACACGCATAAGGAAAGTATCCTCCGCAGAGCATGGACGGTTGGGGACATTGACTTTGACGGGCAACCGTCAGGATCCTGCCTGATGTGTCTCGGGCTATGCTACAATGGCGTGCCATGCTCAGACCAGTGCTGGACTTGGCTAGAAGATGTGGTGCTACATATCACTGGGGCTTCTCGCTCTCAGCCACCTTCCGGAGGTATCAACGCTCCTTTACTCTCCGCTCGCCAGGGGACCTGCTGCAGCTGTTTACGTTCCTGGATGCAGAGCTCATCCTGGTACCTGCCTGGCTGATGTTTCTACCACAGTTGTCCGGACAACCAAGAATGTCGGCACCCGGGAGCACCCAACAGCCAAGACCGCAAAGGCAAAGATGCAGATCCAGGGCCCCCACCCCGGAGGCCCCATGTGAGTCATAACCCACCTTCTCCACTACACATGTAGACGTACTGTTTGGTGACATTGATATGTGGCCCCCCTCTGGTCTCGCTTACAACGAGACCCTGTGTCACGTACCTGGCGGACGAGTCTGACTTATGCAGGGGTTCACCTCTCTTGCGGCCCTGGTTCGAGAATCCCTAATAGTGCAAACAGGGAGTTCAGGAGCACAGGGGGGCACAAGGGCTGGACTGGATCACTTGGTGGTGCGTGATGGTCCACTAGAGCTTGTGCTGAGCAGAAGAGTAATCGTGCGGTCCGGGTCGGCACCTGGCTGGCTAGGCGGTGCAAATGGAGCAGGCAGGCGGGTGGTCGGGTGCAGGCGGGGTCGGCAACGTGCGGGCAGTGAGGTACAGGTGGATCAGGCAAGAGAGTAGTCGTAGACAGGCTGGGGGTCAGGGCAGGCAGAAATCAGCCAAGGAAATCCAAGGAAATCTGGGGTTACAGGTACAGGAAAAGTCCCTCAGAGTAAGGCACGGGGTCCCTGGAACGCTGTAGAACCGACAGCATCTGCTACAGGGAGTAGTCTGCTTAAATGGGCCGTTTGGTGTCATTGGCGCGCACGGGCGCTCAAACGCGCACGGGCGCATGCGAACGCGTGCGGGCACATGCGAACGCGCACGGTCGCACGTGAACGCGCACAAGCACGTGCGAACGGGCACAGGCGGCCAAAATGGCCAGAAGATGCTGATCCTAACACCCTGCTTGAGCTGAGCATTACCACACTGGCACCAGCAAATGTGTGAGGAATGCAACATGTTACATCATTGTCTAAATGTGGCCTTTGGAATCTAGATAAGCTAGTCAGAGGTAAAGATAAACTGACATGTTTTAATATGCTGACATACTGTGATTATGCATACTTTCATACTTTCTGTGAAAAATGAAAATAAGGAATATATATTAAAAAAAAATTGAGGGAAAGCGTGAGGAGAGGGGCTATGGGAAATGGATTTCCCCAAACAATCCCAAAAAAGTTAGGTCCCCAATAAGTATAAATAAGGGACTCTAAGTTGCAAGAAGTGCAACCAACTAGGACATTGACTCCCTCTAGTTAAGGTCTCCTGATCGTTACACAATTGAGATTCAAGGGTACTAGTGTGGAGGAAAGGGTCGGTGCCATAGATAGGATCCAAAACAATGGAAGGATACTGAATATTCAGCTGCTTACAAGCTAAAAGAGCAGTGAGACTTGATCTTTGTTATGCTTGCAAACCACAAAATCCCCAAAAAATTAGAGTATTGCAGATTATCAAACACTGCAATGGGTCTAACCATTAGCGATGGAAAATAGGCTCTCCTGCAGAAAAGAAGTGTGATATGCAATCAGTATGGTGCTACCACAGTAGGAATTAAAGATTCCGGGGTGCTGAGTATGTACGGGCCCATAAGAGACCCTGACTGCTGCGTTCCCTCCTTTCTCTTCCCAAAATATACAGAGGTTTGGTGCTCCCGGACATGAGGAGATACTACCAGGCAACACATCTTGCCAGGATAATCGATTGGTGTAGGCACTTTCAATCCAGGCTGTGGGTGCAGCTTGAACAAGCCCAGACTAGAATTCCATTGCAGGGAGCCCCATGGTGTTACAAGTATCTACCGCTCTCTCTGAAATCACACCCCCTTATAGGTACCACACTCCGGTTGGGATTTCAGACATTCATACGCCATTCTCTATCCACTGAGGATTCACCCCTGTTCCCAATTGTTGGGAACCCACGGTTTCCCCCGGGTATAGACTCTCCACTAAGCTCTAGCCTGTTAGCAAAACGACGAACCCGAGCCCTGCACTTCCTGGATAATGGGAACTGGTTTTCCTTTGAGAGAATAAGGAGCGAAACCTGTTCTCTCAAGCTTCCATTCTGGGCTGCGCTACAACTCCGACACTTTCTCCACTCCCTGACCAACCCGCAAGGCTACAACCGCTTCCTAATGCTGTTTAAGGACTACTGTTTAGATGAAAGAACACTGAATAGGGTTACGTCCCTGACCTTTTAAATATTCCAACGCAGTTGTCCCCCTCATTGGCCTTAACTAAATGGGAACGAGATCTGAACTGCACATTTAGTCCCGCACAAATTCAAAACATCCACACGTTCTCCTTAAAATCCTCCATCTGCACGAAAGTTCAGGAAACAAATTACAAACTTCTAAATGTATGGTACCTCACCCCACATATTTTACATAAGTACTACCCGGACACACCTGCGCTCTGTTGGAGATGTCAGGATGACAGAGGAACACTACTCCACGTGTTTTGGACATGCCCATGATTAACTTACTTTTGGTCCTCGGTCAGGGAGACCACGCAGAAATTCACAGACTATAATATTCCAGATGACCCAGCCTTCTTTTTGTTGCATGTAACCAATATCCCCACTAGGGTCTACAAAAAATCGGTCGTACGTCACCTATTGAACGCCACTAAAGCCTGCATCCCTCCCTTCTGGAAGAAGCAGACTCCGCCAACAATTACTCACTGGCTGCGTAAAGTGGAGGATATCAACAGGATGGAAGACTTGGTCCTTACCGCACGTCTTCAAAGGGAGAAATGCTCCAAGACCTGGGGGCTGTGGAACCACATCCCCACACGGCCACGTCTAATCACAGGGGGCACCCAAGCCCCGTACGGGGGGACCTTTCTCCTCCCTTTTCCCCCCCTCTCCCTCCCCCTGGTCTCATCTTTACCTCATAGGTTCACTATGCTTTTCCGTTTTTTGTTTTTTTTTCTCTATTACCTCTTTCTTTCTCTCTCTTCTTTTTTTTTATTTAGTCTTCTGGTTGGTAAGTCATTGGCTTTACAAAAATGGAAAATGGCCCTGGATGGTTCGGGCCTGTCCTCTCACTGGCGTGGCCTCTCGGGGGACGACCCATTGACAAGTGTTATGATGGGGAATAGCAATGATGTAATAAGCTAGGTTGACCTTCTGTGTCTAAGCTCTGTATAGTGTGAACAGTTCGAGAAACCTGTACCTAGGAATTTCACGATGCATGCTAGCTACCCCTGTAATCTGTGATGTGCTAATGTTGAACTATCCTTGCCCGCATTGGGTGTTACTAAAGTTATAATATGTAAAAAAAAAAAAAAAGTAATTGTACATTTTTAATGTTTCACTTTAAGCAATTTAGAAAAAAAACTGCTGGCCGAATAGATTTTTTTTAAGCTTCTTTTGCATTGGTATATGTTCTTCTGGGCAGTGCCCACTCCCCATGCTATTCATTTGACACCCCTTTTGCCTATTAGCTAAGAAAATAAGCATTTTCATTTGGCACTGGCAGATTTGGCTTCTATTCGCCTTATCACTACTGACATTGTGAAAAAAGTTTTTTCCCTTAGAAATGGAATTTATTGTTAAGTGGTCTCTGCCCACTGTAAATTCTGTAGTCTTCTACCTTAAGGGACATACAAGCAAACAGGTTGATGATGTTCTTAAATTTAGGGATTTCACTGACTCCATCTCAAACCCTCATATTCTGGTGTCATAGATCTTGAGGCCAGACATCTTCCATCTCATTTGCTCATACCTCTACATGAAGGTCTATAACTATTTTGACAAATGGGGGAATTTTTGTTCATCTGGCTGGGTTTCTAGTGGTTGCCTCTTTGCAGTTTGATTGATCAGGCTTCCCCTTGTAGCTTTTCAGATTTGGTGAATACTCAGCACCCCGGAATCTTTAATTCCTACTGTGGTAGCACCATACTGATTGCATATCACACTTCTTTTCTGCAGGAGAGCCTATTTTCCATCGCTAATGGTTAGACCC
>BLSH010497386.1:298332-343511 GCA_018402905.1 Glandirana rugosa
ATATTCAGCTGCTTACAAGCTAAAAGAGCAGTGAGACTTGATCTTTGTTATGCTTGCAAACCACAAAATCCCCAAAAAATTAGAGTATTGCAGATTATCAAACACTGCAATGGGTCTAACCATTAGCGATGGAAAATAGGCTCTCCTGCAGAAAAGAAGTGTGATATGCAATCAGTATGGTGCTACCACAGTAGGAATTAAAGATTCCGGGGTGCTGAGTATGTACGGGCCCATAAGAGACCCTGACTGCTGCGTTCCCTCCTTTCTCTTCCCAAAATATACAGAGGTTTGGTGCTCCCGGACATGAGGAGATACTACCAGGCAACACATCTTGCCAGGATAATCGATTGGTGTAGGCACTTTCAATCCAGGCTGTGGGTGCAGCTTGAACAAGCCCAGACTAGAATTCCATTGCAGGGAGCCCCATGGTGTTACAAGTATCTACCGCTCTCTCTGAAATCACACCCCCTTATAGGTACCACACTCCGGTTGGGATTTCAGACATTCATACGCCATTCTCTATCCACTGAGGATTCACCCCTGTTCCCAATTGTTGGGAACCCACGGTTTCCCCCGGGTATAGACTCTCCACTAAGCTCTAGCCTGTTAGCAAAACGACGAACCCGAGCCCTGCACTTCCTGGATAATGGGAACTGGTTTTCCTTTGAGAGAATAAGGAGCGAAACCTGTTCTCTCAAGCTTCCATTCTGGGCTGCGCTACAACTCCGACACTTTCTCCACTCCCTGACCAACCCGCAAGGCTACAACCGCTTCCTAATGCTGTTTAAGGACTACTGTTTAGATGAAAGAACACTGAATAGGGTTACGTCCCTGACCTTTTAAATATTCCAACGCAGTTGTCCCCCTCATTGGCCTTAACTAAATGGGAACGAGATCTGAACTGCACATTTAGTCCCGCACAAATTCAAAACATCCACACGTTCTCCTTAAAATCCTCCATCTGCACGAAAGTTCAGGAAACAAATTACAAACTTCTAAATGTATGGTACCTCACCCCACATATTTTACATAAGTACTACCCGGACACACCTGCGCTCTGTTGGAGATGTCAGGATGACAGAGGAACACTACTCCACGTGTTTTGGACATGCCCATGATTAACTTACTTTTGGTCCTCGGTCAGGGAGACCACGCAGAAATTCACAGACTATAATATTCCAGATGACCCAGCCTTCTTTTTGTTGCATGTAACCAATATCCCCACTAGGGTCTACAAAAAATCGGTCGTACGTCACCTATTGAACGCCACTAAAGCCTGCATCCCTCCCTTCTGGAAGAAGCAGACTCCGCCAACAATTACTCACTGGCTGCGTAAAGTGGAGGATATCAACAGGATGGAAGACTTGGTCCTTACCGCACGTCTTCAAAGGGAGAAATGCTCCAAGACCTGGGGGCTGTGGAACCACATCCCCACACGGCCACGTCTAATCACAGGGGGCACCCAAGCCCCGTACGGGGGGACCTTTCTCCTCCCTTTTCCCCCCCTCTCCCTCCCCCTGGTCTCATCTTTACCTCATAGGTTCACTATGCTTTTCCGTTTTTTGTTTTTTTTTCTCTATTACCTCTTTCTTTCTCTCTCTTCTTTTTTTTTATTTAGTCTTCTGGTTGGTAAGTCATTGGCTTTACAAAAATGGAAAATGGCCCTGGATGGTTCGGGCCTGTCCTCTCACTGGCGTGGCCTCTCGGGGGACGACCCATTGACAAGTGTTATGATGGGGAATAGCAATGATGTAATAAGCTAGGTTGACCTTCTGTGTCTAAGCTCTGTATAGTGTGAACAGTTCGAGAAACCTGTACCTAGGAATTTCACGATGCATGCTAGCTACCCCTGTAATCTGTGATGTGCTAATGTTGAACTATCCTTGCCCGCATTGGGTGTTACTAAAGTTATAATATGTAAAAAAAAAAAAAAAGTAATTGTACATTTTTAATGTTTCACTTTAAGCAATTTAGAAAAAAAACTGCTGGCCGAATAGATTTTTTTTAAGCTTCTTTTGCATTGGTATATGTTCTTCTGGGCAGTGCCCACTCCCCATGCTATTCATTTGACACCCCTTTTGCCTATTAGCTAAGAAAATAAGCATTTTCATTTGGCACTGGCAGATTTGGCTTCTATTCGCCTTATCACTACTGACATTGTGAAAAAAGTTTTTTCCCTTAGAAATGGAATTTATTGTTAAGTGGTCTCTGCCCACTGTAAATTCTGTAGTCTTCTACCTTAAGGGACATACAAGCAAACAGGTTGATGATGTTCTTAAATTTAGGGATTTCACTGACTCCATCTCAAACCCTCATATTCTGGTGTCATAGATCTTGAGGCCAGACATCTTCCATCTCATTTGCTCATACCTCTACATGAAGGTCTATAACTATTTTGACAAATGGGGGAATTTTTGTTCATCTGGCTGGGTTTCTAGTGGTTGCCTCTTTGCAGTTTGATTGATCAGGCTTCCCCTTGTAGCTTTTCAGATTTGGTGAATACTCAGCACCCCGGAATCTTTAATTCCTACTGTGGTAGCACCATACTGATTGCATATCACACTTCTTTTCTGCAGGAGAGCCTATTTTCCATCGCTAATGGTTAGACCCATTGCAGTGTTTAATAATCTGCAATACTCTCATTTTTTTGGGATTTTGTGGTTTGCAAGCATAACAAAGATCAAGTCTCACTGCTCTTTTAGCTTGTAAGCACTTGAATATTCAGTATCCTTCCATTGTTTTGGATCCTATCTATGGCACCGACCCTTTCCTCCACACTAGTACCCTTGAATCTCAATTGTGTAACGATCAGGAGACCTTAACTAGAGGGAGTCAATGTCCTAGTTGGTTGCACTTCTTGCAACTTAGAGTCCCTTATTTATACTTATTGGGGACCTAACTTTTTTGGGATTGTTTGGGGAAATCCATTTCCCATAGCCTCTCTCCTCACGCTTTCCCTCAATTTTTTTTTTTTAATATATATTCCTTATTTTCATTTTTCACAGAAAGTATGAAAGTATGCATAATCACAGTATGTCAGCATATTAAAACATGTCAGTTTATCTTTACCTCTGACTAGCTTATCTAGATTCCAAAGGCCATATTTAGACAATGATGTAACATGTTGCATTCCTCACACATTTGCTTGTGTGGTCGGAGATTCCTGACTATGAAAGTAAATGGGCTGGGTGACAGCAATTGTTGTTGTTAAGGGAACAGCAGTTGTAGGCAGCCACTGCTTCCTCAGCACTGAACTAATCCCTATTGTGGACCAAGTTAGTTGTTGGTCCAAATATTATTCTCCTATTCAGGCAGTTGGTTTTAATGCCTTTTTTCCTTATAAAGGGTGATTGGTTGTCAACCACATTGTTTTTGGAGGCTCATCATTATTCGGGTAGCAGTTTTTTACTGGCAAATCCCTGTCCTGATTTCAAGCGTAGGTTGATCATCTGTGTCGTTCCTTTGGGGTCAAGGCAAATTTTCATATCTAGCTGGCTCTGCTTTGTCTAGCCTATTGCCTGACCCTGAGATTGCTTTTGTACATTTCAAATGTAAAAAATGTACTGCATTCCCTGAAAGGACACAGGCCCTCTGTTATCTCTGCTTGCCTATCAAACCATGGCTTGGTATGGATGGTTGGAGAGGGAGTTATACAGGAGCTAGCCTAATTTTTTTTTTGTCAGTGTCGAAACCTCCTAAAGGTGTCAGTTTGGCCCAGATGTTTAAGAACTGACTATATTCCTGTGTCCCTCAAAAATATTTTACAGTAAGTACAAAACCCCATTTTTCACATTACAAATATTTTCACACCAAAAATGTATTACATATAAAACATTAACACTTTTGGTTAAGCAACAAATTATACCAAAACTGCGCACCAAAATTAATTTATTGAGACAGTATGATAATGCAAACATCCAGAGCTCTCAGTCATAAAACAGAATACTTTTTTGCTCGCACCCTTGGATAACATAGTAAAATATTCTGCTCATATATAAATATGCAGTCATGTTATCCCTCACTCCCAGATTTTCAGGAGCATTTAGTGAGGGCTAGAACACCAAATGCTTCCTTTCATTGTCCATCTGTATGATGCCTAAAGGTGCCCATAGATGCATGAATATCTGAACAAACAACAATAGGACAGTTGCCCTTTTTTTCAAACACTGGACCTGTGGATGTACCTCACAATGCAGTAGATGAATAGAGGTGCTGCACACAGGGTTTGATTTCCTTCATATAACTGAAAGGAGCAGCACCCATTGCTCAGAAATCTTCCATACTGATTAAAATTGCGTCTTGGAGTGTTGGAGATGTTCAGTATTGCCACCAGGGAAGCCAGACATGGCTTGATCCTTGCCTGAACATCACTTGCCATGTCACCCTAATGAAACCTTTGAGAGATATGGCAGGTCTGTAGGTACATTCGCCTCTCCAGTGCCCAAAAATCAGTTTTAGACAGGATAACGCTTTAAACGTCTTCCAAAATGCCAACTACTTTAAAATAGTCAGTTAGATAAATTTCGAAAATTCCATTTTCTCTAAAGGAATGAGAATGTTTTCATAAATATGTGTGAATGTTATTACTACTTCTTTCACATGTAGAATTTTTTTTGTTTACTTGTCTACCAACACACTTGTTATCATTGTTTGCTCACTGCATATAAACTGAGTGCTTTTCAATCATCTGCAGACTTTAGCCTTTGCCTGTGTTCTTTAGCGTGTAAATCTTTATATGTACTCGACATTTCCCTAGGAAAATAGAAGAACAACAATACCCTTTCCCACTTTTCTTTGGTATTTGTTATGCCTACTAGAACCAGGAAGTACCTATTGTGTGAGGAGACCAAGTCTCCATGATAGTATTCTACTTTGCTGACATGGTCTGCTTCCTGGCTTGTGGTTCTCAGGAGATTTTCCCATGTATATTAGTTTTATATAAAAGAATACTGTATGTCAACACTTTAGTAACTCATTTCACTGCCAGCTGCTATTGCCAGAAACATATGGGACCTCTTAAGGTTATGACAAAGTATCATTGTTTTACATGTAAATCCGTCTCTATGCAGAATTATTTTGGTGGACTGCAGAAGAAGAGAAATTGATATAGGAACCAACATGTTACTGAACACATATGAGGAAATAAATAATGTGCTGTGTTTTGAAAAGGAAATGCACTATGCATAAGTAAAGTAACATACCATTAAGTACCAAATGAACCATGCAAGGATAAATGTATAAATGGAAAGGAAAACTAATCTCATTATGTACAAGAATAAAATTACAGCAAGAAAATTAAAGAAAATATAATTGTTTCAGTGTTTTTTTTTAATAAACATGTAAAAGAAATCAACTTGATGTAAGTAATCTTATATTCATATTTACTATTTTAAAACATTTTGCCTATGTGAATTTTGTAATTATATATCTATACCTGAACAACCATATTTGTGCTTATGCTTTCTGTTCCTACTCACAAAGCAGGTCTAGAAGTTGGTCAACTATTTGAACACAGTGCATCACCTCTTCCTGTTAGTCCATCTCCAGGATATTAGCATGACCACCGATTTAATGAACCTCTTGCATTAAAAAAAAAAAAACTATTCAACTGCCCAATTTACTTACCTGAAATCATAGTCATATGACATTACTTCTCTTCACTTCTCCTTCTTCCTGGGGTCCTTTTTCGAGTATCCACATCATTGCCTGAATGATGTGGACATCTCCCTTTGGTAGAGGCAACACTTACAGTGGCCAGGGCCTCTCTCATAAGCTCCAGAGGCAGGAGAACTCATAGTGGCAATGAGGGGACCAGTACCCAAGAAGATAACGAGCAAGGAAAAATGCATGATCCTCAGGGCAGGAAATTAGCTTGGCTCACAGGAAATTGTGGCTTTGATCCATTACGCTGGGTTGGATTCAAGACTGAGGATTAAGGTAGTTGATGCACAATGCACTATTTAAATTTCCTTTTTGCATGGAGTTGGGCTGTAATAGAGAGAGAGATAGTAACAGCACTGAGCCACTGAGCCACCAGAGCTCATTCATGAGCTATAAATATAATCTATTCCCTCTAATGAATGCATTAACAGGACAATGGCTATTATATAGAGGACAATGTCAATAAAACCCCGCCCAAACAACCTCCAAAATCCTTCACCCCCCCACCTAAAAAAAAAATGAAACCACTCAGAAGCTGAATTTTGGTGGCCGCAGCAGCCATTTAAATATAATACCAAATAATGTAAACAATCCCATTTTAAATAAATAGAGGATGGCTGTGTATAGAGGGACTTTTTTTTAATGAATGAAATGTTAAAAACTGTGTTGTGTTGTTATTTACATTTGTTTTTTTTAATTGAATAAGTAGGGGTACTATGTACCCCATACTCATTCACATGGGGGGCTGGAATCTGGGGCCTTCCAAATACTGATAAGTCCCCCACAACCATTGAGCCAACCAGCCAACGAGCCAGGGTTGTGGGAAAGACGACCTTGTCCTTATTAAAATGGGGACAATGTGCTTTACCAAGGGTCCATGTTGGGTAATGTGGCCTGGGGGCTGCATGCTCGTACCCCTTTTCCTGGCCTGCCAGGCTGCATGCTCGAATAAAGGGTCTGGTATGAACTGGGGGGCCTCCACATGTTTTTTTTTTTTGTTTTTTTTTTTGTTTTTTATTTATTTTTCAGTTCCTTTGTTTACATTCTGCTTTCAGCCAGGAATCCTCTGGCTTACAGCAGGGATGAGTCATTGGGTGCCGACTTAATAATCAATGACTCATTCCTGCTGCTGAGCTGCACAAGTGCCACCCCAGCACACCGCTTGCCGGGGAGGCACTCAGAAAAGAGGAAGAGCAGACAGTACTGATGGGGGACCCCAGAAGATGAGGTAAGAGAACGCTCTGTGCAATATCCTTGCACAGACCAAGTGAGTATAACATCTTTTTTTATATTATGAAAAAGGAGACTTTACAATCACTATAACCCCTTTAAAATGTCACTATGAAAACATTTTGGCTGCTGTTGCTTAGCTCTTTTTCTGAAATAGCTATTTGCCTGGCTGCCATACTGACCTTTTTTGCTTTAACACTGTGAGTCACTGTATATATGCATTTAAGTATGAGTACATGCACCATTAACTTTTTTTTAAAAATTTTTTAAATGTGTATTGGTTCCAGATCTGTGACCCAGAAATGATTGAAGCTATTGCATTAAAATAACAAGTGGAGTTTTCAGGAAAAGGTCAGCAAAGTCATGATAGGTTTATTTCATTTTCAATTTTGACTGAAGTATATCTATAAACTACAAGTTGTGCTCTGTCAACATTTCTTCAGTGGGCTTCCTGGCATCTTTGACATAAATATCTTTTGCAAAAAGCCTGTATTGTTTTAGTGGAAAAAAACATTAAGGTTTACAAGCATTTGAAAATACTACTGTGTCTCTAATTTACTGTAGCAAATGTAAAGTTCCTAATGGTCTTGCTTTTAATAAAAAAAAAATCAGAAAATTCTGAAAAATTTGGCTTGGCTAGTTTAAAAAAAGAAGCCTTAGGGATGACCTAATTTGTATGTATAATTAGATCCAAGGTCACTATAAGGATCTAGTAAATTAACTTTTCACTCAAATGACTGTAGAAAGGACAAGGGGACATCAATATCCTAAGAGGGAAAGATGATTTTACCATGAGTAGAAAAAAGGTTTGTTTTTAACGTAAAAGAGGATAAGCTATGTAATGCCCTACTACATGTTGACAACAGTGGTGGTCACTCCATTAGGGGAGCAGGGGTGCCGCCCCCTCTAATCCATGTGCCTGTCCCCTAATCTACATGCAAGGTACCGTAGGCATGGATTTCAATGGATTTTTTTTTTGAAGCGCATGATTAGAGCCTGAGGCTCTAATTGGCTTAAAAAAAGGGTGGGCTCAGGGGGCAGAGCACTGCGCCCTAAGCCCACCCAGTTGTGTGACATTAGCAAGTTAATATTAGCTAATGTCTTACTGCTTCTTCTCCTGTCTTAGGACTCCCGGCCAATCGAGTCTCAGGACCCACTTCCTGTATGCCTGGGAGGAGAAGCAACACCTGTAATAGGAGGGAAGAGATGGAGCGGACGAGTGGGAGATGGTGCGGGGAGCCAGTGCGGACAAGTGAGAGTCGGTGCAGATGAGTGGGAGTTGGTGCGGAGAGTGGGAAGCGGGTGTGGAAGTGCAGGGAGCAGTGTCAGTACTTGCCAAAGCCGGCCTGTGCACCGGGGGGGGTGGTGGTGGTATGTGTGAGTGAGGGGGGCAAGTTTGTTTGCCACCCCAAAAATATTAAGCACCAACTGCCACTGGTAGGCAAAATTACTCATTTTTAGAAAAGAAGTACGAGTCAATGCAGAACTTTTAAATACTGGAAGTTTGCTATTAAGCAGTATTACACAACAACAACAGTCCCAAAAAGGCTGGTTGCATTTACAATGGTACTAGATAGTGTTCTTACAACCAAAGGCACCCAGTGTTGCCTTTCAACTATGAAAAGAATTTACTGGAGGATGACTTCTAGGCCAGTCATACACAGTGTGAATCTTCAAACCATTAATGGGCAGGCGGAATGTACCTATCAAACAAATGATTGTATCGATCAATCGACTTGGGTACAACCAGCCTGACAGATTCTCTTATAATTTTAGCTAGCCGCTGTTATAGTCACTAGCAATAATCACTGTTTTCTCCCAGCAGGGACCCCGTCCCCTGCTGGGAGCGGACAATAGCTCGGCAGAAGGGATTCCCCTGTCAGCACTGTCTGTGTTGATGGGGGAATCGTGCAAATTTCTTTACTGCAACCTTTGGCTGCAGGAAAGAAATTTGCAATGTCTATAGCCTGTCTTAGGTATATGTGCCTTTCTTCACCTTAGCTATCTATGGTATCATAAATACGATGCATTCTAACAATAGATGGCAGCGCCCTTCCAATAAGCAGCATACTTCAATTTACTTCAGACAGTTAGATCAATAGGAGCACCACCACACTCCTGTCCATCTTTTATACATTGATAAAGACAACAAAGTCTGCATTATCGTTCATGGACAGCTTGTGCATGTCTCGCTGCAAGACATATGTTTACCATACCACCTCAATCATTTCAGCATCAAATCTTTTCTTTGCAGCTTAGATGTAAAGTACTTTCATCTATGAATAAATGATGTAACAATTGAAAACAAAGCACACTAAATAAATTGAGACATAAAACCAACACTCTGGTCTCCAGCCAGATTTATATTTGTGTCATGCTTCTTTCATTTAATATCACCATTCGCTCCAAGTTGTAGGTGATATTTTTTTACTGCAAGCATTTTTCTTTCATTCCTTCTGAAGCTTACTAGTTTCTCTCACACAGAAACTAATAAGTTCTTTCATCTATTTTCTCTTACTTAACTATATTGATTTACTGACACACTTTGGTTGAGACTTTTATATCTTTAGTTTGCTGAGTTTTTTTTACAATTTCATTATCTATAAAATAACTTTTTTGCTTTTGTCATATGCAATATATTCAAGTAGCTTTCCACAATTTGAACTTGTTCTTAAAGGTACTCTGTTCAAGCAGAGCTCTCATGTTGGGAAATCCTCTTCAGTCATACTAGGGTTGATTTACTAAAGCTTGAAAGTGCAAAATTTGGTGCAGCTCCACACAGAAACCAATCAGCTTCAAGCTTTTATTGTCAAAGCTTGATTGAACAAGCTGAGGTTAGAAGCTGATTGGCTAGCATGCACCGGTTTTTGCACTCTCCAGCTTTAGTAAATCAACCCCATAGTATCATCCCCTCTCTACTCCCACACATGCTAGATGCAGGGCAGAAAAGCGAAACCATTTGAACCTGAGCTTGATTCAGTCAAGTCTCTCAGATTTGTGTGTAATGAGATGTGATAAGAGATATGGATTTTCATAATTATCTGAAGATCTTAATAATATGGAAATCCCATTATGGGGTTGGCCACTTTGTTCAACATAGAACAAAAGACAATCCTCCTGGGCTCAGATGTATTGTCCCAAAAGGAGATGTAATAGTATAAATGAATGAAAGTCTTCCTCGCACATACAAGGATTGCAGCCCCCTTCAGGACCACGGCATCCAAAAGTGCTAAGAGACAATAAAAAAACAAGAGAAGGGTGCACGACCTAGTGCAATTCCATTAAAATATTTATTTGAGAGTAATAAATGGCAAGAAATATACTCACAAACATACATGATTTAAAAGCATATCACAACCACAATTTTAACAAAACGCCTCCAGGACTACTAGGATGCTCCACAACTGCAAGGAGAATGAAACTTGTCCGTAGCGGCCAGGCTAACATGTTTCTTGAGCGAACCCTCTTCTTCAGAGCCTGAGAAACATGTTTGTGAGTATATTTCTTGTCATTTTTTACTCTAAAATAAATATTTTAATGGAATTGCACTAGGTCGGTGCGCCCTTCTCTTGTTTTTTCGCTGCAACTTGTTCAACAAAGAGTCAAAGGAGATTGTCAATAATGTGAAGGGAAGTAACTCATAGGGGGTTATTTACTAAAGGCAAATAGACTGTTCACTTTGCAACAGAAGTTGCACTTTGCATGGGAATTATCCTCAGGACTTAGTGAATGAGGTAAACATTAACTTTGCAAAGAATACCCAATCATTTGTATGGAACAGAAAACAAATAGCATTTTTGCTTGAACATGATTGGGTGATGGAAGTCAGCAGAGCTTCATCCCATTCACTAAGATCTGAGCAAATGCAAAGTGCAATTTCCTTTGCCAAGCAAACAGTTTGCCTTTAGTAAAATCAACCTTGTTGTAACCAAAAGTGTCTTTAACCACTTCCCAACCACGCTATAGCAGAATGACAGCTACAGTGCGGTCAGCCAGTTCTGTCATATGATGTTCTTCCATTATTGTGCCTGCTGTGCACCAGCTGCATCGCCTTATCAGTGCCTATAAGTGCAGCCTCTCCTGTTTGCAAAATTGTAAAACAAACTGAAAAAGTTTGTATTTTTTTCCAAATTTTGGTCTTTTTTCATTTATTTAGCAAAAAATAAAAAACCCAGTGGTGATTACATACAAGCAAAAGACAGCTCTATTTGTGTTTTAAAAAATGTTAAAATTTTCATATGGGTACATATTGGTAATCTAACTCCAGTTTTTAGCAAGAATATGTTCATTAATTCCTTCATTTATAGAAGATTTTGTCCCCATTTGTGGCCAGGTCAGCATTGTAAATATGGCAGATTTATTAAAATTGAAACATTTAAAGGTGCCACATATGCCTACATATGCATTATGCAGCTGTAAATAGATTAAAGTAGACCAAGCCCTAACTGGATGACATTGACATAGCTAAAGCACTATGTATAATAAACAAAAGAGATATTTTTTCATTTTCAAACATGTTTCATGCATTTTTGCATCTGACAGTTGTTTATCTCCTAAGTCACTCCATGTCTGCATGCTCTAGATATATTGTTAGATGTACATCAATGCTTCAGATAGGCTTCCGAAAAGTGACACCAGTGGACCAGATCTATGCAATGTGGGTCAGCAGGGACCTTTCTAGTGTAGCACCCTGTACCTTAGGTAGGTTCGGAGTGTCCGTTTTTTTTGACAGGCGAGGTAAATTTAGTCATTGTTTTTTTTTTTATTCTGGGCAGGGGAGTGGCTGGTGACACCTGTTGGTTACCCCGCCTTGGCTTCTAGAGGGTTCTAGAAAAAAAAGGGGGGGGTGGAGCTGCCTGGAGTATTGAGGGAGCCCTGTCCAATCTCCATTCTTAAATACCTGGGGTCAGCCCAGCCTGGGAGAAGAGTTCGGGTGGAAGAACTGGGAGATGGAGCACTAGTTGCGGAGGCCAGAAGGGAGCCCACAGTGGGTGACCATGGGGCCTGGAGGCTCAGAAGTGAAAGAGACCCCTCAGCACATCCCATGGGTAGTCGTGACCAAGGAGCAGGAGAGAGCAATGTAGTGGTGCTGCTGGGCAAGTCTGCAGGAGGGAGACCTAGTGTTGGTGAGTGACACACACCCATGGAACCTGGAAGAGGCACACCAGAGCAGATTAGGAAGTGAGAGAGACAGTCTGAGAAGGGTGCAAGAGCCAGTTGAGACTGTGGTATCAACGGGCAGTGGAGTTAGGTCACTGCAGCCAGGAGGGCTGGCAGGGCCTGAAGAGGGGACTAGCTGGAAGCAGTAGTTCACTGAGGCTAGCTAGCACATTTGTACTTTTGCTACACCTGAGAGGTCTGCAACCCCTTGCCTGTAATGGGCAGTTCACTGATACCTGACCAGAGTCAGAGGCAGGTCTCACCACATGCTAGCTAGGCCTGGAGAAGTATTGTGCAGGAGAGAGAGAAAGGAGAAGTATTGTGCAGGAGAGAGAGAAGTAACGGCAAGCAAGATTTGTGCTGGAGGAAGAAAGTCATGTATATGAAGGTTTGTGTATAGAATGGTCCCATTCAAGAACTGTTCAATTTCTTGGGCATCCCATAAATACCCTGTACCCCATCCAAGTTAAATCTCCTATTAAAAACAACAAAAACAAAGTACAGGCCTGTTCTTCTTGACTCTGGATGTGAGGAAACAGTGTGACTGAGGGCAGAAAGACAGGTGAACCACTACTTCCAGCAACCCCTACAAGGGCATGGCTACACTATTATACATTTGACAAAGAGAACAAAGGGGCACAATAAGTAGTTAGTTGTCCTTCCACAATATGTAATGTATGAACCTTCATGGCAGGATCACCATGCATTCTTTTAATGGAAGCTGAAGATTTGAAAGGGTTGAAAACAACTTGTAAAATTATATTAAAGTTTTAAAGCTTCTAAAGCTTTTTGGTGATAGATTTACCTTACACACACAAAGCCAAACACTACTTTTTTAAAGATAACGTACTCTGTTACTGATCCTAATTATTTTTCTTGATAGCAAGGTCGTATAACGTTAAACTATGAAATTTCCCAGATCCCTTGGAACAGAAAACAATACCCTAATTCTCATATCACTAAACTTATTTAAGGGCAACAGCTATTCTTTTACCCTTATCAGCAAAAACATATGGTAACAATGGTCTGCATAGTCTAAATCTTGGTAACAACATTTCTGGCAAGCTATTCAAACAGCTAAAACATGGCCCTAATATTCACACACATTTTAAACTATAATAACATGTGAGACCCTTTGGTGCTGAATGGTTAAGCAGATCCCAGGAATACTTCTGAGGATAAGTGAGATAAACAATTTGGACATGCTAAAAATCATTTTTGATTAAACTTTACCTTGTGGCATAGATTTTTAAGAATGCCATCACTCATATGACTGTGAATTTTAACAGACCATAGAAATCTGATATTCATTTTGTTTCAAGCTCCATATGCATAGGGCATACAGCATGTATCTGTTTTTAATAACAGCACAGCAGATTTTTTTGGATTTCAATACCTATTACCCTGTTCACTAATGGTCATATTCACAATAAACCCACTAATGAAATGATGTCTTGTTAGCATGAACAAAAGCCATTTACGAGGTAAGACATAGTATGATCATATCATGAATTACATATAACTGTTCTCCTGCTTCCCATGATACGTTGATTGGCATTTGCAGAGCTTCTGAAGATAAAAGGGTTGTAAAAAAACATCTTTATCACAGATTAATAAAGATTTCAGTAATGACTATTTGATTTGACAGCTGCAATTTTTCATAATGAAGTAGCTCACTATAGGCACATCTAAAGTAGACCTAAACTGTATAATCAAAAGACCTTTAGTTTAATGTTCAACCTTAGTAAAATTATGAAAATGAAATGAGTGAGATGAAAAATTATTTTGCACTTTAATTCAAAAAATCCTTTGTCCCTTCGGTGTTGGTTGGTTTTTCGCATTTCTACAATTTTTCGGGGGCCATTCACAATGTTCTGTGCACTTTTTAATGCTTATTGTCATGTCTTACAACAATGTGTACTGTATGCTCCTTTATGGTATGAAAGCCAATTTATTTATAAAGATAACCCAACACACATGCACACAGAGAAAAAAAAAACACACCTGACTTTCAGTACACAGAAAAGACCTGTATTGCCTTGCAATGCCATGTAAAAAAGAATAATAAAAAAAAAAAAAAAGTCAAGTGTGTTTTCTTTGTCTGTGGACATGTGTTGAAGGCCAAGGCACATAAATGATAACTATGCCCATGCAATGCATGTCAAACTCCAATATACACACAAGAACATGTGAGCAAGAGTGTGAATGGGCCCTAAAAGATTTTATTAATAGTGACTATAGAATGATATACCAGGAATTGCAGAACTTTTATTGTACTATATGAATTTTTTTTTGCGTTGAAGGCCAAGGCACATACCGGGCCCATTCAATGCATGTGAATCCCCAATAGACACACATGAATGTGTACAAATAATAAAAAGCACAAAAGGGCACAAATGCCTAGTGCATTATCCACAGCACTATTATATAAGACAAAAGATACAAATGATGCTCACAAACCAAAATGGACAGGTAGCATCTCATGAATTCAGAACCCGGAAGTCTGTCCTCTAGCCTCATCGGACCAAATGGTTGATAATACCAGCTGATGCATTTCAGGGGACTTGCCCCTTTCCTCGGAGCAAAGTCTATGAGGAAGAGGAGCAGTCAGCTGGTATTGATAACCATTTGGTCCAATGAGGCTAGAGGGCTGACTTCTGGTTTCTGAATTCAAGATATGCTACCTATGTACCTTGGTTTGTGAGTATAATTTGCATCTTTTGTTTTATAATAAAGTGCTATGGATAATGCATTAGGCCTTGGTGCCCTTATTTGCATTTTGTTGTTTGTACATTTCAAGATTCCCCGAACTAAAAAAGAGCAGCACCGCCATAATCACCCAGTCTATGTTGCACAGTGGTCATTGCATTTGCATATTCTAGATTCTTAGTGATGAGATGTTAAGTTTACACAGTTCTACAAATAAATATGCAGGCAAGAGTATGAATGGACCCTAAAAGACTTTATTAATTGTGGCTATAGAATTAGATGCCTGGAAATGCAGAACTTCTATTGTGTTATATGACATTTTTTTTGGTGTTGTGGCACCCTAAAGATTTAGCCAGAATGTGTGGGTTACACAGGTATATGACTGCTTTGTAATAATGAAAGAAAAAAATGAATATTTGTTATTTAAAGTACAACTACACCTGTTCATAAAAACTACCAGCCTGCCTTCATTAGTCCTTTAAACTAACCTAGATTCTGCAGCAGCAACTGGCAGCTTCAGTCTATTTTTCATCACATTCGTTATTTACATATAAAGTAAATACATAGTCAAGCCCAACCTGGTCTAGTTACAATGGTTTATAATAAATACATGAATATACTGTATACCATGCAAAACTACAAGACAAAACACCAAGACAAAAAAATCATATGAAAAGTTATGTGAAAGTTATCATTCAAATTCCTGTTGTGAGGGTTGAGGAGAGCTCAGTAAAATCTGGTTTAACTAAATGTGTTTAAGTACATATATGTGGGGTAAATCAATTATTCTTTGATAGCTGTTTCATTTCCCACCTGCTGAGAAACAGGTATTTTTAGCGGCAGTGTAGCAAAGTCCCTGCTATTAGTCGTTTCAGGCTAAGCAGAAACCAACATTCAAAATGACGATACCCTGCAGGTGGTCATTGTGAACATGTAGTTATCTTCAGTGACAGAGATAATATGTGTCCAAATTAATGACCCAACACTGCTGGCAACTGATTATGTCTAAGGAAAGACTTGGATGCCACTTTATGACTTTAGTGATGTCATGTTAAGGAATCTCAATGCTTTTTTGCATTAGACCTACAAACCACTTGACTTTTTCGAATGCTTTGCTCATACGTCGGTATGTAACCTATGTAAAAACATCTAAAGATCTGTGAAGCTTAACCAGAATTTCATGTCATCTATTTTTAAAAAAAGGAAGTGGGAGCCTGTCCATTTGGGGTGCACGGGTGCCGTCCCCCTATCCATGCGTCTGGCCCCCTAATCCGCATGTGGGAAGCTGGACACATGGTTTTCAATGAGGCTCTAATTGGCTTAAAAAAAGGATGGGCTTGGGGCCCACCCACTTGTGTGACAATAGTGAATTAATATTTGCTATGGTCTTCCTCACTCTCCTCCTGGCCAATTAGGAAGCAGTTCCTGAGACCTGATTAGCCAGGGAGTCTTAGGACCGCCACATTCCCGTCCATCTCCTGTGGGGGGGGGGGGGGGTTGCATTGGTTTGCCGACCCCCCAAAAATATTGAGCACCAGCCGCCACTGTATTATACAGGATTTGTATAGCACCAACAGTTTGCACAGCGCTTTACAACATGAGGACAAGTTGTTACATTATGTTATTGAAGTCTGTAATAGTACTCGAAAGAAAAAAAAAATATGTTGTTTCTTTAGGATCCAGACACAAAAATGTTCATTTAAAATGCTTCACCTCATTTAACTCCCATGTTGCAATCAACCATTTTTTCCCCATTCCTAAACGTGTAACCTCTGCTGCCTATTATGTCTGATTCTCCAACATAAGGCCAAACCTAACTGTAGCTCACATCACACAATATTTATTCAAATAGCATGGGGTCAATTAACAGTGCCTGAATAACTTTACCAAACCTTGCAAATATGAGGATGCTGCACTGACATTTAAATAAACCCATTATAATAATAATGTTCAAGTTCTATTTTCCTAACAATGTTGTATGTATGAAGAGACACGGCTGATGAAAACTCAGTTATTTTGTTCTGAGTTGTATTTAAATTGTTATTAATTTGGATAATTACAAAAACAAATTACAAATTACGGTCTTTATTTGGATTTGAGTAATAATTACATTGAATGCATTTCTCATTTTCTGACTATGATTCAGAAGTCCTTTTGCAATACTGTGTATGTTCGCTTATCAAAGAGGAAACAGCTCATCAGTTTAACAAATGGTGTTAAATGATTGTAAAAAATAATAGCTGCAAAGTTTGCAAAATCAGCAGGAATGCATCTCAGATTACTATTGCTGTTATACATATGTCCATTTTTTACATTACTTAGAACCATTGTGGCTTTCTGCGCTTCCTTGGATTTGTAGCTGAAACATTTATTACAGTATTGCTTAAGGCGACAGAGAAATATGGTAATATGCTAAGAACAGAGACTTAAATATTTTGGCCTGTTGCAAATTATCAGAATGTACAAGTCATGGTGTTTTTGAGCTCTGCAAGCTGGGTTATACTAGCCTACAGGGGCCCTCTGGTGTAGTCTAAATGGCTCCATCATTTGTGAACCTTTATCCAGAAAAGTATTTTAATTTTCACATATTTATGAATGTATTAAAGATTTGTGTATACAAAGAATTTTTTTTTTTGTAATTGAAGATCCATGGTCATAAAACTTGTCCTATGGTAACACCAGCAAGCAGCAAGAATAATTCCAATTAACATATTCGCCTTTAAAGTTTAGCAGATTTTGGAAACAATTGTAATGCCTATGTGGTCTTGAGGTTGTGATGTTTTTAGATAATAGACAATTATTCCTCCATTTAGAACAAATAGAAAAGCATCACTAATACACACAATTTTTTTTTTGTCGTTCAACCCCAAGGGTTGAACAAAAAAAAACCGTCAGCTCCGATCGGAGTCACCGTATTAACCATGCAAGGGTAGTTCAGCGATTTCCCCCGCTGTACTGTTGTGTCCTGACAGGGGGATGACCCCCCCACAAGACCACTCCGATCAGCGCTCTCCACCATAGGCTGACAGCACTGATCGGGAGTCGGTCGAATGCTAGTTTTCCACCATGCAAGTCCGACATGCACACAGGTTTTTTTAATCGGTTGTTGTTGGTCTCCCGTGTGTACCCGGCTTAACACTGGCCATTCATGGATCAAAGTTCAGCAGGGCCCGGACAAATTTCCATCCATGTATGGGCAGGCTAGTTGTACAGAAGTCAATCTACCGATTGAGTTCTGTATAACCACCCTGTCAAGATTTTCCAGAATGATCAGTGCTGCCAGCTATAGCCAACAACACTGATCAATGTATTCTGACTGCGGGGCAAGCTGCCATCAGAACACAAAAGCACAACGGACCGAAATGCATGGACCAAAAATCGACAAAAGCTGGTCTAATGACCAGCTACTGTCAAATGGTCCTGCCAGAGAACCACCATTCGATTACTGCATGCAGCCAATGGCTTCAGCACTAATCTGTATATACCAATGGGGGGAGCCCAGACTGTCAGAATACAATGGCGCAGTGGGGGAGATCCCTGCATCTACATCAATTGTGTGGATGTGGGGATCTGTGAGGTTTTCTTTGTTCAACCTGCTGGTTGAATGAAAGCTAATCCTCATGTATTCCTTGATTTACACTGCTCATATTTTGGCTGATTTCCGCTGGCTCGGATAATTCCAGCAGTGTATGACCTTGTCGTTCAATCAACTTTAATGAAGAAACCTATCAGAAAATTGTTGACTGAACAGCGTCTGCATCCAATCAGAAGAAGCAGACACTCTTCAGGCATTCTGACAGCTGGCAATGCTGGCCATCAGAATACAATAGACCAGCAGGGAGGTGCTCATCCACACTGTTAGGCTGAACGAAAAGAATCTACCAGTGTGTGGACAGTTTAGGGGCCATATTTATAAATCAGTGAATCTGACAGGTTAATTAGTTTTAAATGACAGTAATTGATTCTCTACCAGAGAATGTTTTGTGAAAGTCACTTTCACTGCTTTGAAAACAGACCCATGAATGAAATCACAGCATGCATATATTACTGTATATCTTCACAGGATGAAGGCATTTTATTTTATTATTGTTATCTTTATCAGTAACATTGTTATGATGGTGCTAAATAAATACTGTAAAATAATAAATATATCATATTAATGTCTCCAATGAATGCCATAGAGAGAAGCATTGTTGAATCAAGATCACAGCTGAGTACCTATTAGTCCAGTAGTGGTTGTCACTTCTGCTTTTTGCTACTGGCACAATACATGTCACTTTCAGGTGTAACCTTTTATAAAGTTAGCAGCTCTGGCTTCATTCATTCTTAGTTTATGATTTAAAGGGTACATTTAACATAAACAACTAAAAATGTTAGTTGAAGCACATTCACTTATTTAATAACACAAAAAATAATGAAACTAATAAGGGACTGTTGCACAAGAAAAATTACAAGAGGATTCTATAACCCTAGCAAATCATAGAGAGCCCATTACATCCTCCCCATTGACATCGATTTAGCCAAAATGGTAAACTTACCTACAGAATCTCCTGATTTTGCTGAAATGAAATTTCTTTGCGTTTCTTACCCCACATTACCGCAGCACCCATTAATGTAGGAAATTATAGAGTGGGTGTGGCACTGCTTAAGATAAAAAGTAATTGCACTACAATATGTGCCTCAGTGGAAAATATGCAAAAAAGCCAAATGTACATATGTGTGCTTTTACAATAGTGCAAAAAGTTATTGTATATATAAGCTCTCAATTCCAGCTATAAATTCAGTAAATAAAATGTGCCATAAATTAATCATATACATAATAAAACAATACATAAGTTAATGCAAAAACATTAAAGTGACCAGTTGTTTATACGTCCATTGGTGATTTAACAAAAGTGACATGTGCTAAGAATATAAGTCCTTAATATAGTGCTACAAAAAAAATCATATGCTAAAAATATAAGTCCATGATATAGTGCTGCAAAAAATCACTTAATTTGGTGCAGCAAAAGACCACAAAAGACCATGTGGTACCTTTCTCCACACCTTCTGATCAGGGGAGACTTCAATTTGGGGGTGCATTCCATTCGAGACAGAAGCCAAGTTGTAAGTAGTGCTAATGCTTTTCCCAAGACCCTTAAACGTTTGCTTAGTTCTCACCGACTCCTGGACTCCTGGCGTGCCCACAATGTGGGCACTCAGGACTTCACATTTTATTCTCACCCTCATGACAGCTATTCCAGATTGGATTATATCTTTTGCTCCCCGGTCCTCCTGGCTAGCTCAGATGCCACTAGGATCCATCCCTGTACATGGTCAGACCATCAGATAGTTCACCTTAACCTGACTCATATTGGCATCCCTCCAGCAACAGCGACATGGCGTCTTAATGAGGCCATGCTCTCTGATCCTGACATAGTAGATAAAGTTTAGGACCATCTGGAGGAGTATTTTTGCATTAATAACATAAATCAGGTCCCCCCTACTACATTGTGGGCTGCTCACAAGACGGTGATACGGGGTCACCTTATTGAACAGACTGTGGCGAAAAAAAGACAGAAGCTGGCCAATTTGGCCTGACTTTTTCAAGAGCTGACAAATCTGTATTATCTTCATGGCCAGTCTCATTCCCCACTCCTACTGAAGCAAGTTAACCTTAAGAGAATTGAGCTGGACATGATTCTCTCTGAGCAAATGAAAAAATCTTTGAGGTGGTCGAAGGCAAAGTTTCTGCTGCACAGCAACTCGGCTTCGGCAATGTTTGCCAGAAAATTAAATAGCATTATTCAGCCTCCGCACACTTATAAGCTTAAGAATGCCAGAGGCGATATAATCTTTTAATTGTTTTTCAAAATTTTATCAGGACCTGTTATCAAATACTCCATCCATACCTGGCCCTGGGCATTCTTGGCTTGCAGAGTTGCCCCTTACCTCTCTTACGACAGACCAAGTAGAAGAGTTAAATGCCCCATGCACAGAAACTGAAATTTTACACATCATCAAATCACTGAAATCCTCTAAAGCCCCAGGTCCAGACGACTTTTCTTTCTTGTATTACAAGAAATTTACCTCCCATCTATTCCCGCACCTACAAAAGCTTTTCAATTAGATACTTAAGGGTAACAAGTTTCCAGATGACATGTTGATGGCGAACATGTTGTTAATCCCTAAGCCAAATAAAGATCATACCTTGCCCCAAAACTATAGACCAATTTCGGTTATTAATAATGGTTTAAAAATGTTCGGACGCCTATTAGCTGATAGACTATCTAATAGTATCCCTAGTTTAATTTCTCCAGATCAGACAGGCTTTATCCCCTTTAGACAAATCAATGACAACATCCGCCTTGCTTCCAATATCATTCAAGACGCAGATTCACACGCCCATAAAGTCCTGTTACTTAGCCTAGATATTTACAAGGCGTTTGATAGTGTAATGTGGCCTTACTTAGAGACGATTCTTGACAAATTTGGCTTTCAAGGTAATTTCTACATGGATTTAGAGCCCTCTACCATCACCCTAAAACTTGTAATAAGCTCCCAGGTTGCTCTTCAGACTATTTCACCTTGGGCAAGTGGACAAGGCAGGATAGCCCCCTTTCCCCCTTGCTTTTTGCACTGGCAATTGAGCCCTTGGCTCGCTTGATCAGTTGCAATACAAGCATTAAGGGGTACACTGTATCGGATCAAGAATTTAAATTAAGCATGTATGCGGACAATGTCCTCCTCTTTCTTTCGGATCCAATAGTTTCATTGCCAGATTTAATTTCTACACTAAACTCTTTCCACTCCCTATCAGGTTTAGGGGTGAACTTGTCCAAATGTGCTGCAATCCCTATTAATATCCCCCAATCCACTCTAGATGGCCTGCATTCCAAGTTTGGGTTTGCTTTATCTCGGGAAACGTTCCCTTATTTAGGGATTAAGTTAGCCCCTTCTCTTCGTAAACTATACTTCTCTAACTACTCCCCAGTCTTCTCTCACATCAGACATTTATTACAACAGTGGTCCTCATATCACATCTCTTTCTTAGGGTGGATGCAAGCTGTTAGTATGTCCATCCTTCCCAAACTACTTTTTTATTTTAGGTCTCTCCCCCTTTATGTGTCATGCTCAACCATATACCAGATACAACAGGAGGTAAATACCTTTATTTGGCATACAAAAAATCCAGATTAAACAGACAACTAATATATAGATCCCCAGCCTTGGGTGGTCTGGGACTTCCAGATTTATGGAAGTACTATTTGGCAGCCAGGCTAGTCCAGCAGGCATGATGGCATGCGCCCCCTCAACAGATATCCCCTGGCTGAGACTTGAAAAGGCTTTGGTGGATCCCTACTATCTGCCAGGCCTCTTATGGATAGACCAGATTAAACCTAGAGAAATATTGAGCCTTAATGAGATAATGAGTCAATCTTTACACCTCTGGAATCTATATAAAACTAAATAAACATTTGTGCCCAGTACGCCCTTCCTGGCCTTATTTCTGGGGGATTCTAGATTTCCAGTGCCGTTTCATTCACCACAAGAATTCTCCCATTGGATTAGGCATTATTTAGTCACCTTGGAGGCACTTTCTAAAACATCACCATTTAGCTCCTTCTCAGATATACAAAGAGATTTTGATGTTCCCAGATCAGAATTCTATAAGTTCTTAGAGATTAGACATTTTTATTTCACTCATTATATAACATAGGGCCGGGGAACCCCACGGGGACTTTTATACAGACATTCTTCAAGGGATAAAGGCACGATCTCCACTATGTACCAATATCTTAACAAGCCAGACCTTCCGCCTAAGTCCTCGGCGATTATGGGCTGGGAAAAGGAGACGGGTCAGGAGATAGCCCTTGAGGATTGGATGACTATGATTGTCAATATGCATAAATGCACTAAATCTATTGTAGTACAGGAAACAGTGGTCAAACTCCACTCAAGGTGGTACTATACCCCGGCTAGGCTACATAGATTTTACCCCTTGGCTTCAGGGAATTGCTTTAGGGGATGTGAGGAAAGCGGCACATTACTCCATATTTTCTGGAGCTGTCGGACCTTGCAGCCTTTCTGCCAAAAAGTTGATACTCAAGTGGCTCAAATTAAGGGCCTACAACTTACACTATTCTTTCAAGTGTGCCTCTTCCTCTATGATGATCTACCGTGTGTTTCCCCCCCCCCCCCCGATCAAAGGTTTGCCCATAAATTATTTAGTGCAGTTGAATGGGCGGTCGCCCTGCATTGGAGATCTCTAGAGGTCCCCTGGGACCAAATTATAAGATACATGGAAGCAATCCGCCTCATGGAGAGGGTACACCACACTATCTTAGATACTATGCAGATAATGTATCTCACAAAAGTGAGTACACCCCTCACTTTTTTGTAAATATTTTATTATGTCTTTTCATAGGACGACACTGAAGAAATGACACCTTGCTACAATGTAAAGTAGTGAGTGTACAGCTTGTATAACAATGCAAATTTGCTGTCCCCTCAAAATAACTCAACACACAGCCATTAATGTCTAAACCGCTGGCAACAAAAGTGAGTACACCTTTAAGTGAAAATGTGCAAATTGGGCCCAATTAGCCATTTTACCTCCCTGGTGTCATGTGACTCGTTAGTGTTACAAGGTCTCAGGTGTGAATGGGGAGCAGGTGAGTTAAATTTGCTGTTATCGCTCTCACTCTCTCATACTGGTCACTGGAAGATCAACATGGTACCTCATGGCAAAGAGCTCTCTGAGGATATAAAAAAAAGAATTGTTGTTCTACATAAAGATGGCTTAGGCTATAAGAAGATTGCCAAGACCCTGAAACTGAGCTGCAGCATGGTGGCCAAGACCATACAGCGGTTTAACAGGACAGGTTCCACTCAGAACAGGCCTCGCCATGGTCGGCCAAGGAAGTGCTCAGCGTCATATGCAGAGGTTGTCTTTGGGAAATAGACATATGAATATTGCCAGCATTGCTGCAGAGGTTGAAGGGGTGGGGGGTCAGCCATGTAAGATGATGCACAAGAAAGCCTGCAAACAGTTTGCTAAAGACAAGCGGACTAAGGACATGGATTACTGGAACCATGTCCTGTGGTCTGATTAGACCAAGATAAAGTTATTTGGTTCAGATGGTGTCAAGTGTGTGTGGCAGCAACCAGGTGACGAGTACAAAGACAAGTGTGTTTTGCCTACAGTCAAGCATGATGGTCGCAGTGTCATGGTCTGGGGCTGCATCAGTGCTGACAGCAGGGGAGCTACAATTCATTGAGGGAACATGTACTGTGACATACTGAAGCAGAGCATGATCCCTTCCCTTTGGAGAGTGGGCCACAGAGCAGTATTCCAACATTACGACCCCAAACACACCTCCAAGATGACCACTGCCTTGCTAAAGAAGCTGAAGGTAAAGGTGATGGAATGGCCAAGCATGTCTCCAGACCCAGACCCAAACCCTCTTGAGCATCTGTGGGGCATCCTCAAATGGAAGGTGGAGGAGTGCAAGGTCTCTAACGTTAAGTCTCGGGTAACGAAAAGCAGGGGTGGTAGTAACTCTGGATGTATGCCAACATCCCAAATAAGAACAAAAATTGGAAAAAACCCTCCAAAAGGAAGGGACTTTAGGCATACCCGGATTGGAGACGTATGGACACCATGGATCGTAAATTATCAAATATTTATTGTTGTGAACATAGGACAGCTAAAACAAGGCCAAGAGGCCAAAATGCAGACACTGATAAAATTGGAAATCACATGGAGAGAACATGACATAACAAGACAAAACAGAGCAAAAGCGCTGTGCTAAGACGTATGGTGGTAAAAGAAATTCCAAGGTTGGAAAGAGGCTGCAAGAACATCCAATGCATTTCGAGGCAGTTGTTAGGCTCTTCTTCAGGAATGTTACAGATGGGGTTTGATTTTGACAAGCAGACCAAGTAAGGCACCATAAGGTCCTCTCTGGGTAGGGAGAGGATAAATCTTTGCACATAGAATCATGATGTCAAAGGTGTTGGTTATATTTAAAAAATTGTTTTGGAAAGTTTTTTGGAAAAATTCCTCCTGAGGATGGCTTACTCATACCATGTTTGTTGGGGCTGGCCCGGAAACAGAAGGGGAATAGTGGTAATATGACCGGTCCGTGTGCCACCTAATGATATAGCCACTCAGGGTCGGCTTCAAGCGGAGAGAGTGAGCCCGGCAGGATGTGTCCAAAATATGAACAGGTGCTATCAACTTTAGGATCAACTCATGCCCTCCGGAGGCAGGTGGACAGCCTCCCTGTCCAGGACTAAGTGCCTCTGTGCAGTTATTACACTGCACTCTTTGCTCCGGCGTTCACGGACAGTTGTCCTATAGTCCAACTTCGCTCCGGTGTTTCTTCTCTCTGGATGACCTTTTTTTCTCTCCCCCCCCCCCCACTTTTTGGTATGCCCTTCCTTTTGGAGGGTTTTTTCCAATTTTTGTTAAGTCTCGTGTAGTACTTCTGTCTGACAAAGACCTCATGCCTGGGTAAGGGTTTATTTATCTTGTTTTTTCATTTTTTCTTGTTTCTAATTTTTAATACGCCTCATATTTTTATTTGTTTTGGTATCTTTTTCTTTTTATGTCCATAATATAAGAAAGATACAGGACAATGATATGTATTAAGAGATAGGTCCAGGTATGCTGGATCCGTATTGGAATGGTTTGTTGCCAAGAGATGGATGTAATAGCCATTTCTTTGATATTACATGATATTTACATGTCAAAATCTGATTCTGTAGAATGGATATGTATTCTCTGATATGACCTAATAAAATAGTCTGTAAACAAAAAAAGAAAACCATGTGGTGTGCCAGTTTCTCCACACCCGCTCCCCTCTTTTGCTGCACTCACGAGAATTTTCTCCCCACAAAGGGGTAACCAGTATTCACAACACCACCTGGCTGTATGTGGATTCCAGACCCAGCAGATGGTTGTCTCCCCTTTTCCTTACTTCCACTACCCCAGCAGTCTCAAATCTGTGGAAATATTGAAAACAAGCTCCATAGTGTGACTCCGTATATCAAAATTTATTAAACAGACCTATAAACTGAAATGATGCAATGACGCTATAAGCTCCGCCCTATGCATTGCATCATAATGATGCCATCCGGAGCTGCCAGTTAATGTTAACTGGGGTGCTTCACAACGCCGTTCATTTTAAATGACACCCCAACACACATCTTAATGTGATCCATATATGTATTATAAAGTCCATTGTAGTGCGTAGGCAGCCCATTTCAGATAAAAAGAGCCACCTTATCACAATGCAACATAATGCATATTAACATACAGGCGGTAATGCACAAATATGTAAATCTGGCATCAGTGGCACCCATCCTTACAATGCAATATAGAACTTGCAGGTATGGAGACTATGGGGTTTATTTAATACAACTGGAGAGTGCAAAATCTGGTGCAGCTCCACACAGAATCCAATCAGCTTCCAGCTTTTTTTTTTTTTTTCAAAACTTAATTGAAGAAACTGAAGTTTGAAGCTGATTGGCTACCATGCAGAGCTGCACCAGATTTTGCATGCACCAGTTTTAGTAAATCAACCCCTCTGTGTTGCTGTCCTGTCTTCTTTTTCTTTGGATGGAAAATCAACGTTACTATATAGGTAATGCTCATATTAAAGCGGAGTTCCACCCACAAATACATCTTATATATTTCAAATCCTCTATGCATGATAAATTTGTAAAAAAAAATATATACTCACCCTAAGTGCCCTGTTGCTGCATGGTCCCTGTAATCTTCCACTTCCTGATCCGGGGCACTGCACATCACTTCCTGCTTCACCTGGGCTCATGAGAGATGTGAGTCATCATTTCCCATGAGTCAGTGGGTATCCCTCAGCTGTAAAATCACGTTATTTCCAGACAGGAAATGACACGATTTTGTGGGGGAGAGACATGTTATCTATGTTGCCATAACAACGGGGCGGGATCTTCCTCCATTGTTGCCCATTGTTATGGCAATGAGACATACACTCGAGGTTGAGAGGTGCATGCTGGTTACCCAGCATGCACTTTAACCAAGAAGAGACTCAAAGAGGGTGCGAGTGGGCTTCACATTGCCACAGATAAGATGGGAACTCCCAGTAAAGAAAAAAATCAGCAATGTAAATACAAAATAAATAGGAAGACTACCCCGATTTAAAGCTATCAATTATTTATTTGTGTAATGAATACTAACTAGATGGATGCCAGCAAAATATATATATATATATGTGGGCGGAACTCCGCTTTAAGCCCCCCTCCCCTAAACCCAGCCTAGTACCTCCCCTTTCCAATAATCACCTAATAGAGTGGACACACTCACTGCATACCATATTTTAACTATCACCTGGTATGTGGCAACTCAATGTCATATACTATTCTACATAAATATACATACTGAAATTAAAAAAATGGCCTTTGAAGGAACACATAAGGGATCTAAATTGGTATTCTATATCTTGCATTCCCTATAGCAATTGTAGACAGTGCTGACTCAAACCTGCATAGTTCTCAATATGTACTTGAGAGTGTGCTCAGACATGTGCAGTGTCTGAGGGGTTAGATTGGAATATAAAATATACAGAGGCCTATAGCTATAGCGTTACCTGCAGCATCTTGATGACCTGAGATGATCTGCTATTTCTTGGCACTGGGATCCACATTTATTACAGATTCAACATAACCACAGAGTGCTACTACAAAATCAATCCATATGAATGGATGTCAGCTGAATACCGACACAGATACTTTAATGAAAGACAGCACAAAACATATTAAACCAACAGAATGCATGGAATAAAATATAGTTTGTTTTGTGTCATTCATCATTATCAGTGAATCAGTAAAATAAACGTATGTGTTTGCATTATATTTAATTATTCTATGCAGTTTACTAGCAATATTTCAGATATGATGACCAAAGTTAATTGGACATTAAGAAGGGATATGGGGATGATTAATTGAGTTGCTTCTCGGTAGCATGAATCTAATGTCATCCTTACTTCCAAAGACAAAGTCATTTGTAAGTGTCATTTTCCTAATCTGGAAGTATTCCTTTTAAGATGGTTCCTGCAGGCCATTCTTTAGCAGATGTACTGTATTTGCCCTAGCCATCGTCTTTTAATATGTTTAGTATATACTACAGGGTTTGATTTACTAAAGGCAAATAGGCTGTTCACTTTGCAGGGGAATTTTCCCTTAGCTTAATGAAGGTGGTGAAAAGTCACTTTGCAACAAATACCCAATCACGCAAGGAAAATTTAAAAAAACATTTTTTTTTTTGTTTGTTTTCACATGATTGGTCGATCGAAGTCGGCAGAGCGTCACCATATTCACTAAGTTAAATAAAAATTTATTTGCAAAGTGAACATTTCTGTGTATATGTCAATAGACTATTTGGCATTTGTAAATCAACCACTATGTATTAAAAATAAAGTTTTGTGTTACAAAATGTGACATTGCTTTGCCTCTATTCTCCATAGTCATAAATCCATGCTATGCACAATTAAAAAAAGCATCCCCCTAAACAAATAACTAGAAGTGAATTTGCCTTTTGCAATAAAATGTATTTTTAACCACTTCAGCCCCGGAAGGATTTCCCACTGTAGGACCAGAGTACTTTTTGCGATTTGGCACTGCGTTGCTTTTACTGAAAATTGCGCGGTCGTGCAACGTTGTACCCAAACAAAATTTGCGTCCTTTTTTTCCCACAAATAGAGCTTTCTTTGGGTGGCATTTGATCGCCTCTGCGTTATTTCTGATCACCGCTATAAACAAAAAAATCGACAATTTTGCAAAAAAAAAAAACAATATTTCTTACTTTTTCCTAAAATACAAATCCAAAAAAAAAATTATAAAAAAACATTTTTTTCATCGGTTTTGGCCGATTTATATTCTTCCTCATATTTTTGGTAAAAAAAACGCAATCAGCGTTTATTGATTGGTTTGCGCAAAAGTTGCCGCATTTACGGATGATGAGAATTAATTTCTGGGGGTTTTATTTTTTACTAGTAATGGCAGCGATCTGCAATTTTTAGCGGTACTTCGATATTGGGGGGGACATGTCGGACCATTTTGACACTTTTGTGGGACCATTGGCATTTATACAACGATCAGTGCTATAAAAATGCACTGATTACTGTGTAAATGCCATTGGCAGTGAAGGGGTTAACCTGCAGGGGAGATCTAGGGGTTAACTGTGTTCCCTAGGTGTGTTCTAACTGTGAGGGGCCTGGGCTGCTATGGGCATAAAAGATCTAACCGATCCCAGTGACAGGGATCGGTAGATCTCTTATGTCCCCACTGTCAGAATGGGGAACCGCCGTGTTTACATCGGCAGTTCCCTGTTCTTTGGCTCTGGCAGCTCATCGTGGCTCGCCGGCGGACATTGGGTCCGCCTGAGCCGCGGGCACACTCCTCCGGAGTGCGGTGGGCACGAGCAGTGGACTGTGCAGTCTTGAGCAAGTCTGTTAGCTTTGAGAAGGGAGGACAGAGGAGCAGGGGAGTGCCTTGCCATCCTGGGCTATGAGGCTCTGTGTTTCTATTGATGCACACAGTGTAAGGATACAATGCTCTAGTCCCTGCATTTAAGGGTGGCTCCATAGGATGCTGAAAGAGAAAGGAGCCACCCTGGTACAGAAAACCTGGGACAGTGGTCATAGCACCAGCTTAAACAGGAATATAGGCAAGGATTAAAAGATAAAGAATCTGCATACTCAGTGAGAATACATCAGCTGTTGAAAGTGCCTAAAAAACTTGAAGCTTTAAAGTGATATTAAACCCAAACCCAAAAATGTAATATATTGCAGCTTACCAATCATTAGGAGTGGTGGCTGCAGCCCTTTTCTTTTTTTTGGCTTGTTCCCTCTGTTTTCACCTGGTGATCTGGCCAGTAACACACCTTCTGTATTAGAGTTCCCCCACTCTGAATGAAGGAGCACATTATATTGATATTAGCATTGTCAGTCTTGGGGGAGGGGAGTAATAAATATACTAGCAGATTTAGATACACTAAGAAATTGAAACATAACGTCAGCTCACACTTTGTAATCAGTTATAGCAAACAAAGCGTTTTTAATTCTTTTAGTATAAAGGTTTTAGCACCCCTGTCAGTGGTAAATTACTTATCTCAATCTTGTACACTGATACATATAGACAGGGCCGGACTGGGAAAAAAAACAGCCCTGGAAATAATTTCATAGCAGCCCCATAGAATTATTATACCAGCCCAACAGCAAACATCGAACATGATACAAGAGATGGTCATACTATAAAAGATGAAAATAGAAATGGTGCACCGCTCTAGGCTACATAAAGTCCTAATGCCTCTGCTCCAAAATCCAGCTCATACAGGTGCAGCTTTGCATCACGGAAGGGCGTGTTAATATATTCTGGACAGCTGCACTCCGTAAAATACCTTTATTGAATCAAGTATAAAATCCACAGTTCCAAAAGTACAGTCCACATACATGACAGAACACAGACAGGTCAATGCAGCATGGCTTACGCGTTTCACACTGATGTATGAGGGTGCTTAATCATAGCCTAAAAGTCCAGTGGTTATTCACCCCATATATGTATGAAGAATAAAGGGCCTTGGGTAAAAATCATGGGCGGTAATCAGGCAATTAACCAAATACCGGACAGCTGCATAATTGATTCAATCAGTACTCCCAGATGAACCTAAAGGCCAAGTAAATAGCCGTCGGGCTGTGGGAGTGAATCATAAGAAGTACCTCAATTCTCTGAGTTTCAATAATCACATAAAGATCGTCAACCGGAATTGGGACTCTTCATATCGTGAACACATAATATAAACATTGATAAAGACCCAAAACAGTCTATACGAAAAAAGGGAGAAAAAATTGGTTGCACGACTGGGGACACTATCGCATCGTGTGTGGGGTCATCAAATGGCCGTATATGGAAAAATAGAACAAATCCATTTCAAGTGCTGTGTAACCGATAAGCTAGTGATTAGCTTCAGACGTGTGTGCATGGAAAGAAAACAAAAAAACAATGTATAAACTTATCATGCACACACATTGAGTCAACTATTTACACACGCTACATGGTATAGAGTAAATTGAATAGCAAGGGACTATGTTGCGAAGAACCTATTGTTCGTAAATTCATTCACTAGAATACACAAAATCAGCATCCAAAAAAAGTTACATTACAAAAAGGTTCTAATACAATATTGGTCATAGACTGAGCCTTATTTAGCTATTCAAAAAATGGGATACAATTATAAAAGACACCATTTTGAAGGAGAACGTCCCTGTAGAATACCTAGTCCAATTAAATGCTTAGTATACTGTAGGTCTTGATATTCCAATATGTGTCCTGTGAATTGATGGTAGATGAGGGGAGAGATGAGGTGCCCCATAGGAATTAATCTCATTTTATTCAACAATATAGGACATATATCTAGTAATAGAAGGACACCGTAAACCTGATGTATATATAAGAGAGGTAAACAGACCACCAGATAACCATGGAAAAAACATGAGAGGGACAATGGATAGGATGACAAGGGACATGACGAGAGGCAGGGAGACCCAACAGAATATAATAGAGGTGGAGGTGAAAGAAGTCATCCTTCAGACAAGCTTCAGTGGGCCAGGTGCAAGAGGGACATATAGTTAAAAGAATAAACTTTAAGACAATAAAAGAAGAAAGAAATATCCACAGGAGTACTGTATGAGACATCATTTAAAGTAAGCTACTCATAGAAGTGGGACACATCCCATTCAAAATTGAGTCCTGCAGGAATTCTCGTATTTAAAGAAAAAATTCAAAAGACTTCTCTCTTGCACAAGGCCCTGAACGTGTCTCCACCTCTGATGGTCCTTTTGTTCTTTTCTATGCTTTGTATGACCAGGGAAGAGACATCCTTATGATGTACATTAATCCAATATCGCGCAACATTGGTAAGATGATCTTTATTGATGTCTCTTAGGTGGCCTTATAGGTGGCCCCTTAGTCTATGGGTGGTTCTACCTACATATTGAATATTGCAACTCCTGCATGAAATTACATACACCACATGTGTTCTGTTATGCATGTGGACTGTACTTTTGGAACTGTGGATGTTATACTTGATTCAATAAAGGTGTTTTATGGAGTGCAGCTGTCCAGCTGACTGCAGACATAATACAAGAGATCAATGCCTCAATACAGCCTCACCAATGCCTATCAAATACAGCCTACCAGTGCCCACCAAATGCAGCCTCATCAGTGCCCATCAGTGCAGCCTACCAGTGCCCATCATTGCAACTTACGTGTGCCTATTAATGCAGCCTACCAGTGCCCATTAATTCCGCCTGCCAGTGCCCATCAATGCAGTCTACTAGTGCCCATCAATGCAGCCTGCCAGTGTCCATCAATGCAGCCTGCCAGTGCCCATCAGTGCAGCCTATCAGTGCCCATCAATGCCACCTGCCAGTGCCCATCAATGCAACCTGCCAGTGCCCATCAATTCCGCCTGCCACTACCAAGCAATGCAGCCTGCCAGCCCAGTACACAGCAAGGCAGCCTGCCAGTACCTGGCAATGCAGCCTGCAAGTGCCAAACAATGCAGCCTGCCAGTGCCCATCAATGCCGCCTGCCAGCGCCCCTCAATACCGCCTACCAGTGCTCATCAATTCCGCATGCCAGTGCCCAGCAATGCAGCCTGCCAGTAACAACCAATGCAGCCTGCCTGTGCCCATCAATGCCGCTTGCCAGTGCCCATCAAAGCTGCCTACCAGTGCCCATCAATTCCACCTGCCAGTGCCCATCAATGCAGCCTGCCAGTGTCCATCAATGCAGCCTACCAGTGTCCATCAGTGCAGCCTATCAGTGCCCATCAATGCTGCCTACCAGCGCCCCTCAATACCGCCTACCAGTGCTCATCAATTCCGCATGCCAGTGCCCAGCAATGCAGCCTGCCAGTGCCAACCAATGCAGCCTGCCAGTGCCCATCAATGCCACTTGCCAGTGCCCATCAATGCCGCCTACCAGTGCCCATCGATTCAGCCAGCCAGTGCCCATCAATGCAGCCTGCCAGTGTCCATCAATGCAGCCTGCCAATGCCCATTAGTGCAGACTATCAGTGCCCATCAATGCCACCTACCAGTGCCCATCAATGCAGTCTACCAGTGCACATCAGTGCAGCCAACCAGTGCCCATCAATGCAGCCTGCCAGTGTCCATCAATGCAGCCTGCCAGTGCCCATTAGTGCAGCCTATCAGTGCCCATCAATGCCACTTACCAGTGCCCATCAATGCAGTCTACCAGTGCACATCAGTGCAGCCAACCAGTGCCCATCAGTGCAGCCTACCAGTGCCCATCAGTGCAGCCTGCCAGTGCCCATCAATGCCGCCTGCCAGTGCCCATCAATGGCGCCTATCAGTGCCCATCAATTCCACCTGCCAATGCCCATCAATGCAGCCTGCCAGTGCTCATCAATGCAGCCTGCCAGTGCCCATCAGTGCAGCATATCGGTGTCCATCAATGCCACCTGCCAGTGTCCATAAATGCAGCCTGCCAGTGCCCATTAATGTAGCTTGCAAGTACCTAGCAATGCAGCCTGCCAGCCCAGTACCCTGCAAGGCAGTCTGCCAGTACCCAGTAATGCAGCCTGCCAGTGCCAATCAATGCAGTGTGCTAGTGCCCATCAATGCTGTCTGCTAGTGCCCATCAATGCCGCCTACCAGTGCCCATCAATTCCGCCTGCCAGTGCCCATCAATGCAGCCTGCCAGTGTCCATCAATGCAGCCTGCCAGTGCCCATCAGTGCAGCCTATCAGTGCCCATCAATGCCTCCAGCCAGTGCCCATCAATGCAGCCTACCAGTGCCCATCAAGTCTGCCTGCCAGTACACAGCAATGCAGCCTGCTAGCCCAGAAAATAGCAAGGCAGCCTGCCAGTACTCAGCAATGCAGGCTGCCAGTGCCAACCAATGCAGCCTGCCAGTGCCCATCAATGCCACCTGCCAGTGTGCTTTGTTGTTAATCGTTCTGCGGCACTGTATTAAAGTCCCGCCTCCGAGTCCTAGACCAGCGTCTCTTATGATAGATGTCACACTGATCCAATGAGATCAAAGGAGCCACTGGTCTAAGACTCTGAGGTGGGACTTTAATACAGTGCCACCGAATGATTAACAAAAAAGCTCTGTGGCAGTGAGGGAGATAGCTGCTGGAGAGGAGAGGAGGAGGGAGGGAGAGGAGGACTCTTCATCACCTGAGATAGGCCCTGCTGCAGCCACAGCTCAAAGCGGCCCCAGGGCAAGCGGCCCACCGGGAAATATACCGATATCCCGGTGGGCCAGTCTGGTACTGTATACGGAAAAGAGCTTATTCTTTTGAAAATCAACAGATCTATTGGCCAGATCAGTAAATGAAAATAGAAGAAAGAACGCCTAAAAAAGAAATCGAATGCAGCTGTCATATCTAAGAGTTGGTAAGCTGCAAAGTGATATATATGTTTGCTTTTGGGTTTATTGCTGTATTGTCACTTCACGAATTAGCAATTAAAGCAGTTGTCTACCCTGTTAAAAAAAAAGAAAGAAAAAAAAAACCCTGCAAGACAATAGCATAATGAGCTAGTATGCCATACTAGCTCATTATGAAATACTCACCCTGAAACAAAGATCCGACCGGGCTGCTCGGTCCCTTCTGAGGGAGCGGACATCTTCCCTCGGATTTTGCTTCCGGGTATGCGGCTCCGGCGCTGTGACTGGCCGGAGCCTCGAGACGTCACTCCTGTCTTTCCGGCAATCTCCGGCACTTTGCCGGGCATCACATCGCATACGCCGGGACATACACGGCGAATGCGCAGTGAGGCCACAGTTGCTTGGAGGGGCAATATCTCCTAAACCATACAGGTATAGGAGATATTAATTTTAGCTACGGGACACTTTTACCTGTAGGTAAAAGTGTCCCCAAAGGGTAGACAACTGCTTTAAAGTGGTAGTAAACTGTGTACTACCACTTGTACCTACAGGTAATCCTATAATAAGGCTTATCTGTAGGTACTGTGAATATCTCCTAAACTTGCACTTCACGGGCTCATGCACTCTGAAGGTCCGGTTTACAGTGCCAGACCTTCAGAGCCCATGCCGGAAATGGTGGCTCGGGAGTGAGATCATTGTGCCTCTGGACCACTCATGTAGCCGGAGGCTGTGAACCTGGAAGGAAGACCAGGGGAAGATGTCAGCCATCTCAGCGGTGACATTGCAGCGCTGGAGGGGTTTGTTCTAAGGTAAGGCTATCATAATGTGCTAGTATGCGATGATTACTAGCACATTATGACATTGCCTTTCAGGGAATTTCTTTATTTTAAAGAGGAGGTAAGCCCTGATGGGGTTCACTTCCTCAATATTCCCCTGCAAAGTAGAAGCATAATGAGCTACTATGCATCGCATAGTAGCCCTTTATGTGTCACTTACCTGCAAACGAAGCCTGCGACATCCAGCGATGTCCTCTGTGCAGGCAGCGTCCATCTTCAGCCCCTCTTCCATCCATGGCTCCGGCCGGTCACAGAGCCGGAGTTGCATGCGCACGGTAGCTGCCAGTCACGGCACAATCACAGTGAAGGAACGTCATGTGCAGGTTTGGGGGATATGCAGGGCACCTACAGTTAAGCCTTATTATATGCTTACCTGTAGGTTAGAGTGGTTGTCACGAGTTGACAACCACTTTAATTACCTGCGGCTTACTACCTCTTTAAGAATACCAACTCCTAACTGAATAAATCTATATATGTACATGTTGGTATTTTAGTAGAGTCTGTAAAACAGTGTATACATATTTCCCAATGCTATCACACACTGCATGTGCATTCATGTGTGAAGGAAATGTAAATTAAACTTTCCTTTAGTAAAGGAAGCCTCATGAGTTCATTTTTCACTAATGCTACAACCAACAAGGAAGCAGAGAGGTAAATGGGGGAATCAATAGCTCAGTATTAGGAATCTTCTACTGAGGAGATAATAGCGTGCGACCACGCCAATGTTTTCTAGTCATAAGATGCTGTACTGTGCACTCAAAATTTACTAACCATACTTATAGCACTCCCTGCCACATATATTTTGCACACAACTATCTTTCTATCTGTACATAAAAAAAAACAAAAAAACAAACCTTTAGTATCACTTTAATGAAAGATGACCATTTAAAACAAAGAATTTTACTTGCATTACCAAATACTTTTTATACATATTTTAGGGCTTATGTTCATGGGCATTCTTTTCAAACACTTTGCTATTCAAATGCTAATGCAAGCGCAATTGAATGGTAAGCGCAGCTTTTGACAAGAGATGGCTTTGTTGGACTTGCTTTGCCTACAGTTCAAGTCATGTCAGCCTCTGAAATCTCATGTTTCCTGCTCAAGTAATATCAATGGGATTTTGTTGATTTTTGCTGCATTTGACATGTGTTCCAAAGGCACATCAAACACAGGAAAACACATTAACATAAGAACTTAAAGTGGCTGTAAAGGCAAAAGGTTTTTATGGCTTAATGCATTCTATGTATTAAGATAAAAAGACTTCTGTGTGCAGCAGCCTCCCTCAGCCCCCCTAATACCTACCTGAGCCCCATCTCGATCCAGCGATGTTGCATGAGAGACTTGGCTGTCCGAGACTCTCCCTCCTCATTGGCTAAGACAGCAGCGAAGCGTCATTGGTTCCCATCAAAGCCAGTGAGCCAATGAGGAGAGAGAGGCGGTGGGGCCATGGCTCTGTGTCTGAATGGACACACAGAGCAGCGGCTCGGCTTGGGTGCCCCCATAGCAAGCTGCTTGCTGTGGGGGCACTCGGCAAAAAAGGAGGATCTGGGCTGTTCTGTGCAAAACCACTCCAGAGAGCAGGTAAGTATAACATGTTTGTTATTATTAAACAAAAAAATTGAGACTTTAGTATCACTTTAAGGGTATTTACAACCAAATCATTTTATGTTTTTTAGGTTAGTGGGGAGGATTTAAAGTCTCTTGGGTTTCACTGCTATCAGGAGCTCTGTTAGAGCTCATGCACACTGCATCTCAAAGAAGCGGCTCCTAAAGGCTTTTGAGCTTTTTTTAGCTCTTTTTTTTCTGCCTGAAAACTCCCCTCCATATTAGCCAATGTGCTTATGCACACTATGGCATTTTCAGAAGTTTACAGGCATATGAGCTTACAGGCAAAAAAAAACCCCACCAAACTTTTTGAGAGGAGCTTTCAAGCAGAAAAGATGCCTAAGCACCCAAAAGACGCAAAAAAAAAAACTAGAAGCGTGGGAAAGAGCGAATAAGCACAAAAAATTGGAAATTAGCTGAGGGGAGGGTTTGTGGAAAAAATTGCTTATGCCCACAAAAGCTTGAAAAAGCTCAAAAACGTGCAATAAAAACAACAGAGCACAAAAAAGCAGAAGCTTCTTCAAGCTTTTAGGCAGAAAAATAAAATCTCAAATGCTTGTAAAGGCAGCTTTTTATTTGAGCTGCAATATGCATGAGCTAGTCAATAGATGCATTTGACGTGAAGTTGACTTACTTCTCACACACATTTGACCTGCTTCAAGTAGGTTTTGCATTCTTATAGACTTGAAAATGCAAAACCCATCCGATGTGAACAGAAGCCCATTAACACATGTCCTTAGTAAGATTTGCCTTCACTTAACCACTTCACCCCCAGAAGGATTTCCCACTTTAGGACCAGAGCACTTTTTGTGATTCGGCACTGCGTCGCTTTAACTGACAATTGTGCGGTCGTGCGACGTTGTACCCAAACAAAATTTGCGTCCTTTTTTTCTCACAAATAGAGATTTATTTTGGTGATATTTAATCACCTCTGCGTCATTTCTGATCACCGCTATAAACAAAAAAAGAGCGACAATTTTGCAAAAAAAACAATATATCTTACTTTTTGCTGAAATACAAATCCAATAAAAAATATAAAAAAACAAATGTATTCATTGGTTTTAGCCGATTTATATTCTTCCTCATATTTTTGGCAAAAAAAAAAATCACAATCAGCGTTCATTGATTGGTTTACGCAAAAGTTGCCGTGTTTACAAACCATGAGAATTCATCTCTGGCGTTTTTACATTTTTTTTTACTAGTAATGGCAACAATCTGCGATTTTAATCGGGACTTTGATTTTGGGGCAGACATGTCGGACATTTTTGACACTTTTTTGGGACCAATGACATTTATACAGCGATCAGAAATATAAATATCCACCAATTACTGTTTAAAGGTCATTGGTAGTGAAAGGGATAACCTACAGGGGGCAGAGAAGGGGTTAACTGTGTTCCCTAGGCGTGTTCTAACTGTGAGGGGGCTGGGCTACCATGGGCATAAGCGATCTAACTGATCCCAGTGACAGGGAGGAGTAGATCTCTTACATGCACACTGACAGCGCGGGGAACTGCCGTGTTTACATCGGCGGTTCCCCGTTCTTTGTCTCTGGCAGGTCATCTCGGCTTGCCGGCAGACATCGGGTCCACCCGAGCTGCGGGCACACTCCTCCAGAGTGCGGCGGGCATGAGAGCTTATATACCGCGATTTGCAAGACAGCGCCACACTGCCGCCGTAAAATATACAATACGCAGTCGGGAAGTGGCTAAAGTGGTTGTAAACCTAGTTACACCACTTGTACCTACAGTTAAGCCTATAATAAGGCTTACCTCTAGGTACTGTACATATCTCCTAAACCTGCACAGTTTAAGAGATATTTGCCATATACGCTTGTGCCAACGTCATTGGCGCATGAGTACTGAAAAAAAAGGCCCACTCGTGCCGTTTCTTCAGGGCCGGTGCTGTGACCGGTAGCGACGTCATCACGGCTCCGGCCAATCACAGCGCGGGAGCCCGCAAACCTGGGAATAACTCCTTGAGTCATGTCACCGGTCACAGCGGTGTGCGGGGACTGCTGCGACAGTTTAGTTCTAAGGTAAGTATTTCATAAAGAGCTAGTACACAATGCATACTAGCTCATTATGCCTTTGTCTTACAGGGGTTTTTTTTGGTTTACAACCACTTTAAGCCTTGTTCACATGGGTGTACTTAAGCATACACTCCTGTGAGGGCTGTGTTTGCATGCATGGGATAGACAGGTGTTCCATCCACATGCAGGCAGTCCCATTCATATCTATTGGGATGTAGAGGCTGCCACTGCTCCCATTTGAAATCCAAAATATAAAACATACTTTTTAGTTGGGTTTTTATTTACAAAAAAATATAAAAGACATTATAAAACAACTATTCTCATATGAAAAGTTCATGTTTAGCTGACCTGGAAGGCATAAATCATAGTGTTTATTAAATGCCAATCAAATTCATTTAAAGGCTGCAGTAGATTGACTATAGCCTTTATTTTACATGAAACACCAGTGTTTGTATTAATCTAAAACGGAAATAGCTGAAGAATGGCCTGGGGTATAAATATCCTACAATTAGAAAGACTTATCCATCTATATTGAGTTATGCCCAGTGCTATGAATAAATTACAGATTGTCTTATGAGCTGTACAAATAAATATGCTTGTACTTGGGTTCAGGGTAGCAAACAGGAGAGATTCCTGTGTTTCATTAAGCATTACGTCCTGTATTATGTATTTGGAATAAATACTGTATACTGTATATACAGTACAGCTAGATAGATAGATACACTATATATATATATATATATATATATATATATATATATATCTCCTGTACGGCTCCAATTTAGCCTATGTATTTTATAATTCAGACTTAGCAGAAGACTTCCTAAATAGAAATGTGGGAATATTTTCTTTTCATTTGGCTGGATGCAAACTAGTTGATGGCAGTAATGTTTTCTTCTTTATGAGAGTGCTGTGTTTAATTGGGCATTATAGGAGACAGTGTTAACTGCTGCAGTCCTCATCAGTGGCATTTTTGCAGCCAGCTCAGTGATCTGGAGCACCAATTACTTTCAATGAAAAGCTATTATCTCTCCCTTGCTGCAATAGTTAGCAGAGACCTTCATTTTGGATAGGGATTTTCATAAATTTTAGTCACACCAGTCATTATTTTACTTGTAAACTATGCTTTACAAGAGCATTTCTAAGGCCATAGATCTTCATTTGAACAGCATGACTTTTGCTTTAAAAGGAAAACTCCAGTCAAAGTTGAACATTTAACATTGAAAGGTCTATTGGGAGCAGGACCTGGCTGCTCAGGGTTTCTGTTTTTTATTGAGAAATAGCAATAGCACAACAGTCCACTTCACTTTTTTTCTTTTTTCTTTTTTTTTTTTTGCAATCTAGGGATGTGGGAAACCTTTTTTTACTTGTTTGTAAAGCAGAAAATACATTCCTTAAAAATCTACTCTAAGGACACTGCTGTCTTTCATATACTGAAATACTGATGTATCAAGAGATTGATATTAAAGTGGAATTAAAGTCTGTTGTATGGAGGTTAGGCTGTTGCCATAATATGCACATTGTACTTGCACAATGTGGTACACTTGCCTTGTACAATACACTCCTATAGTAATGCCAAGCCCGGCTCTAGCTGGCTAATGTCTGGAAGGTTGAGCACATGGATGTGCCCAAAGATCTACACATATTACACCCCATGGGCTGATACATAGTCAAAGCTGTGTGTGTTCATACACTGCAATGCACATGCTTAAGCACATGTGCATTAGTGTGAATGACTGTGCACACCCAGCACTGGCTTTGACACCCAGTGCCCTATTTAAAGCACATCACAACTTAGGAGAGTTGCTGAGTGCTAATCAGCTCATGTGAAGAACCTGACCTACGTTGTGTCATTTTGAGTTTCCCTGGCTTGCCCTTTGACTTCGCTATATCCAAATCTCCTGCTCCTGACCTTTGCTTGTGTCCTGACTTCTGTCTGCTGTTTTGGTACCCATCTGATACTGACTTTGGCCTGGACTCTGACCCTTCTATTGATTTTTGAATTGATAACTTTTCTGTGCAGCTGTTGTTGACCTCAGATCATCCTGACCACATCTCTGCTTCTTGCACCTGCAGGTTAGTGTAACGGTCCGGTCTTCAGCATCTCAGCAGTATTCAGACTGTCTGCAGACTGCTTGTTGTGCTTAGACCCACCACAGCACCCATGCCACCCTGCTACACCTTGTCACCAACTCCAGCAGATAGTGGACAGGAGGAGTAAGGAAAACCCTCTAGTTATTTCAACCTATACCAGGTACATGACAAATAATGACTCTCTACACACCACCATGTGACTATATGCTGATTGCCTAAGCAGACAGTTACTAAGCACAAGTGCAGTCATGGAGTAGGAAAGTGAGTAAGTCGCATGCTTCCTGTACTCAAAAGTATGGGTATTACTCTTTGCTCTTATTGGCTGAACTGTATTGTAATAGAGTGTAGGGAAAATTACCATATGGAGCTGGGGAGGATGACAGTTGAAGCAGAACAAAATCCAGTGATTAAAGTGAAATTCCAGGCTAAACCTAACCAGTCTTAAAAATGCTCTCTCCCCTCCTAACACCTATGCTGACTAACCTGTGTAAAAAATAAGTATTAACGTACCTATTTTCAGCCTGCTCTGGTCTAGTTACTTGATCCGGCTCCCATGTATCAGTCAGCGACAGCTGCAGGGGAAATGAAGGAGCGCGAACAATGAATGGGAAATAGGAGCCTATGGGTGATCCAAACCAGGCTTTACCAGCTATTATCATGCATTCTCCCCTCTCCCCTGCAGCCGCTACTGGCTGACAAAGGGGATCACGTGACCAGTCCGTAGTTGGCTAAAAATGGGTAGGCATCAGGCCCGGACTGGGACAAATAATAGGCCTGGGCACTTTAGACTGGGCAACCTTGACTCGGGGGGGGGGGGGGCGGCGGTAAGGCAGGAGTTCGCACAGGTGGTCCGTGACAAGATATTCTAAGAGACATCCAGGTCCAGCTAAGAGACATCCCCATATAGCGAAGGGACATCCCCACCCAGCAGAGAGACAACCCCAGACCAGCAAAGAGACAGCCCCAGTTCAGCAAAGAGACAGCCCCAGAGCAGGAAAGAGACAGCCCCAGTCCAGCAAAGAGACAGCCCCAGACTAGCAAAGAGATAGCCCCAATCCAGCAAAGAGACAGCTCCAGTCCAGCAAAGAGACAGCTCCAGTCCAGCAGAGAAACAGCCTCAGACCTGCAAAGAGACAGCCTCAGATCTGCAAAGAGACAGTCCCCCAGTCCAGCAAAGAGACAGCCTCAGACCTGCAAAGAGACAGCCCCAGACCAGCAAAGAGGCAGCCACAGTCCAGCAAAGAGGCAGCCCCAGTCCAGCAAAGAGACAGCCTCAGACCTGCAAAGAGACAGCCTTAGACCTGCAAAGAGATAGCCTCAGACCTGCAAAGAGACAGCCTCAGACCTGCAAAGAGACAACTTTAGACCTGCAAAGAGATAGCCTCAGACCTGCAAAGAGACAACCCCAGTCCAGCAAAGAAACAGCCTCAGTCCAGCAAAGAGACAGCCTCAGACCTGCAAAGAGACAGCCTCAGACCTGCCAAGAGACAACCCCAGTCCAGCAAAGAGACAGCCCCAGTCCAGCAAAGAGGCAGCCTCAGACCTGCAAAGAGAAAGCCCCATGACCAGCAAAGAGACAGGAAGGCATCACTTACGTTTTTTGCTGTCCAGGCCCTGGTGTCTGCATTTGCAGAGACCTTTGCGACATCAGGCAGAAGGGGACTCTTGCAGGTAGCCCCTCCCCCTTCATGATCACCTGACCCCCTTTATTTCCGTCCCCCTTCCTGAGCTGAATAGTATGCCTCCGCGGTGAGGATGGATGAGCGGCACCGGCCCACGGAGCAACCCAGCTGCCTTGGGAGTGGGTGGTGGGGACCCGACCAGAAGGATATAAATGCGGCCCTCTCCGCGGAGTCGGCCGCGGAGAGGCAGGCAGCAGGTTAGCAGGAACTGTCAGGAGTCAGGCCCCAAAATAACATGCGGCCCACCGTGCATATGCCCAGTGTGCCCTATGGCAAGTCCGGGCATGGTAGGCATAAACATCTTTCTTTCACAGGTTAGTCAACATAGGTGTTAGAAGGGGGGAGGGAGCATTTTGAAGACTAGATTTAGCCTGGAATTTTTTTTTAACTATTTCCCATAACACAGTCAAGGCAACTGAACTGTCAAATCATCACATTTCTGGTGTCATAACTGATCACATGTGCAGCAACATGGCAACTGCATATCAAACAGAGGCTAAAATGGCTTTCTTTGTGGTAAAGGATAGGAGGGCTTACTTCCGCCTTAAAGGGGTTGTAAAGGAAATCATTTTTTTATCTTAATGCATTCTATCCATTAAAATAAAAAGACTTATGTGTGTAGCAGCCTCCCCAACACCCCCTTATACTTACCTTAGCCATCTCTCTGTCCAGCGATGTCCGCGAATCCCTCTGCTGTCCGGGACTCTCTCTCTTGATTGGCTGAGACACCGCAGCAGTGCCTTTGGGTCCCACGGCTATGAATCAAAGTCAGTTAGCCAATCAGGGGAGAGGGGACGGGGCTGAATGGTAACTATGTGTCTGAATGGACACACAGAACTGCAGCTCGGCTCAGGTGCTCCCATAGCACGTTACTTGCTGTGGGGGCACTTTACAGGAGGGAGGGGCCAGGAGCAGCAAAACGGCACCTGAAAAGAGGAGGATCTGGCCTACTCTGTGCAAAACCAACTGCACAGAGCAGGTAAGTATAACATGTTTGTTACAAAAAAAAACGAGCCTTTACAATCGCTTTGATTAAATGGTTGGTGTGCTTGTCCTGCATGAGCAAGGCACAGGTTCCCTTTATAAAAAAAGGGGTAATTATTGCGCAGATGAAACAAATTAGTGATAATGAGGATAAAAAATCAGAAATAAAATAAGTTGCAGCTGGCATACACACACAATAGAATGCTTGTGTGAAAAATGTAAACAACAAAAAATGCTTGCGCTCATAAAATACAAAGTGATGAACAAAAAATATGGTTATAAATCAAACAGTCTGTAAAGTGTCCATATTATCCATATTATATTGAAAGTGTCTTCAATAGAGTGACTCTGTGCAGAAAGTTGTGTCGTAAACACTATCCAGTGCCCCTTCCACTATGATAGGGTATTAAATGTGCGCTTACCAGATGTCTAGGCTCCACATTATAAGAGCCTGGTACTGCATGTGTGTAGATATCAGAGATGATCAATCCACAGAAACAGCATACAAATAGCTTGGAGGGTGTCCCCTGATCCTTCATGCACTCCGTTATTTCATCAAGCGCTCAGGCTATGATTTGGAGAAAGAAGAAGAAGTCACCATATAGTGTAGAACCACGATGGTTTATTAAAATATCAAACATCCAACAAAAGAACATTTAAAAAGCATGGGAATCTGCAGATTGAAACAATTTAGCATGGTGAGTTGTACACAGACTCCACCCTACTAGTTTTGTCACAAATTACATCATCGTGGGTGTTCACTTTATGCTGTTAGTATTTAATAAATATGACCCCTCATTGAAGGTGATAACCATTGATTTAATTATGACTCTTAGGGGCATATTCATAAAATGCAATTGAATCTAGAAATATCTGACCTGCCTAGATTTGCCTGCACTTAACAGTTTGCTTTTCAACTACATTGAACGGTGGGGAACAACCCAACAGGTAAATATGTGGCAAATGGTTTATAAATATACCTCACGGAGTAATTTCTGAAGACCTGTATTTAAAAACACAAGTTATATAACACAATTTAGCATAAAGTAAAGTACATTCCTGTTTTAGTTACGGATAGAGTTGAGCGAACCCGGACTGTAAAGTTCGGGTCCGTACCGAACTTTGGGGTGTCCGGGACCCGGACCCGGACTTTTCAAAAAATGTCCAGGTCCGAGTCCGGGGTTCTGGTAATTTTAATGAAAAATCTTAAAAATGCTGTAAAAAAGCCCAGGAAGGTCCTAGAGGTCTGCAAAAGGAAGGAAAATGGGGATAAGGGTGGGACAAGCTTGTCAAGATACCGGAGATTACAATTAATTATGAAAAGTCTGGGTAAAACTTCTACTAGAAGTAAAAACGTAAGAATACAAAAATAAAAAATTTTTTATAAATTTCAATAAAGGGACAGGGGTAAAGAAACATCCCGTGAACAGGGTGGGAATAGGGGTAAAAGGAAGGAAAACGTCTGGAGATCCTGGAAGGACCCGAAAAAATGTCGTAAAAATTCTAAAAAGTAATTTTAATGGTCTTGGGGCCTGAGCCTGGACCTGTAAAAAACTTTTCAGGCCCAGGCCCAGGGCCTGTGGGGTTTCAAGCCATGCCTGGGCTTGAAATGTCAGGCCCAAGCGAGTTGAGATAGGCATTGATTTTGTCCTTACATGAAATGAAATACGATTTAACACAATATATTGAACACAAAAATTTATGTCCAGAAGTCTTTAATGAGGCACTCCATATAAATATTTGGTA
>BLSH010497386.1:344544-367808 GCA_018402905.1 Glandirana rugosa
GGCCTGGGGTAACTTTAGTTACCTCTGGGCCCGAAAATCCGTGTTTTTTACAACATTTTATCAGGACCTTCCAGGATCTCCAGACGTTTTCCTTTTCCAGGACTATTTTACAACATTTTTTGTGCCTAAAAGCCCGGGTCTCCATTGATTTCAATGGGGTCCGGGGTCCGGGACAAAGTTTGGGTTCTGTCCGGACCCGAACCCGGACTTTGTCCCGAAGTTCGGCCGAACCAGCAGAACCCGGACTTCTAGAAGTTCGCTCAACTCTAATCATAAGAACAGGTGTTCCCATTGGAAAATTTCCCCTCATCTTCTGATGTGGTGAATATAGAAAAAATGTTGGGTGTCCCATCACTTTCTGTCCCCGATGACAATGGTCACCAGGACAAACAAGTTGAGCGAACTTCTCCAGAAGGGATACAGACAGCATTGCTCTAACCCTTCCCCACTCAATCCAAAGCTAAAAGAAAAAAATGTAATTTGAGATACACATGAAATGGAAGCCCATGAAACAAGTCCAAAGACTACAGGCATCCCCTCATGTTTTTTTTTCTAAATCCATTTTAGACAAGGGAATCAACATTAGGATACAAGGCCTCCATAAAGAACCTCTGTCGCCAGGCATGGCTGCCACAACTTGATGAAGTCCAACTTTTGTGCTGCTCACGTAAACTTGCAATAAAGCAAACAGCACAATTCTGTGGGAAACAACCAAAAAAACTCTTTGCTAATGCTGTTTACAAAATGCTCTGAGAGTTTACAGCTTCCCATATGCTAGGGAAACCGTTAGATTACAAACCAATGTCTGGAGGCTTCAGACAATATGGCAAGGAAGTTAATGCAATTGAACCAAGGAAACAGCTATGACTACACACTCTATAAAATAACCGTAATTCATCATTCAGAAAACAATGGAAAGAAAACGTTCCTGCTTTGCCAGTTATAACATTATCAATCAGCTTTCTCTGACAGGTTAATGCTGTTGTGAATATTAGGCTTGCAACATTAAAAGTAACCTTAGTCTCCCTACATGAGCATTTTTAGATGGGACACAACCATTACTTATGAAAGCGCTGCTTGGGTGAGAAGATAAAGTGATATAAGCCCGTCACTGCCAGACTGACCATCAACATACTGCAATGCGCAACCAATAAAAGATCCTCTGGCAATGAAATGTTAAAGGGATACAGAAAGGCACATTACCCTGGCTTGTATTGCAAAAGATAATGTACTTGTATTCATAGTTCAGCGCACTTCAAAGGAAAAGAATGAATTCAAATATTATCTGAAAATACTCTTTTCTGTATGCATACAATGTTTTTTTATCATGACTGGATGATCACAATAGGTCTAAAGCTTTCTCGTGCTGGATTAACAAGTTTTGCTTATAATACTTTAATACTTCATTTTTATGTAAATTACGGTGGCCTCTGGATATCCACAATCCTATACACAATTTGAAAAGCATGCCATCCAAAAATATGTACCTAAAAGTGTTTGTGCTGTAATTGCTAGAGTTGAGAAAACCCGAACCGTGACCCGGACCCAGAAAAAAAGTTTGGGTTTGGGTTCTGGGTTCGGGTATTTGATCCCGCCTGTTGAATAGCTGCAGGGCAGTTAATCAACAAGCGTTTCACTGGTTTTCCCTTAGAAGCCATCACAGCCATGCCTGCTAATGGCATGGCTGTGATTGGCCAGTGCATCATGTGGCCCAGCCTCTGTATAAGCTGGAGTCACGTAGTGCTGCATGTCACATGCTCTCAGGCTAGTGTAGGGAAAGGATGCTGTCGGCGCTGTGAAGGACAGATTGCAGATATAATAGCATTACAGAACGATCTGATTCTGAACTAGGTAGAGATTACTACTACTGCTTTGAGGGACAGATTGCAGATCTCATCCTGCATTACAGAACGATCTGATTCTGGACTAGAGTCTACTGCTTTGAGGGACAGATTATTGTTCTAAAATCATCTCCTAGTTCTATAGGGTCAGGTTCCTGCTGTTGCTGTAAGGGACAGATTATTGTTCTAAAATCATCGCCTACTCCTATAGGGTCAAGTTCCTGCTGTTGCTGTAAGGGACAGATTATTGTTCTAAAATCATTGCCTACTCCTATAGGGCCAGGTTCCTGCTGTTGCTGTAAGGGACAGATTATTGTTCTAAAATCATCTCCTAGTCCTATAGGGTCAGGTTCCTGCTGTTGCTGTAAGGGACAGATTATTGTTCTAACATCATCGCCTACTCCTATAGGGTCAGGTTCCTGCTGGTGCTGTAAGGGACAGATTCTTGTTCTATAATCATCTCCTAGTCAACCTCTAGGCTCCTACTCCACATCCACCCCTTCCCATTTTTATTTTTTTTATTTGATTTTAAGTTATTTTCCCTATCCCTATTTTTTTGTAGGGCACTTGTCCTACACTTACCCCCATTTTACTTCCTTTTGCAGCCCTCTAGCACTTGCCAGGACTTTTTTACAGCCATTTTTGTGCCGAAAAGTTCGGGTCCCCATTGACTTCAATGGGGTTCGGGGTCCGGGGTAAAGTTCGAGTCAAGTTCGGTACCGAACCCGAACTTCTCCGCGAAGTTCGGCCGAACCCGAACATCCAGGTGTCCGCTCAACTCTAGTAATTGCCCAAAAGGCATGCTACATGTTGTTCAGGACCACCAGCTGCATGCTCATGTGGCATGTTAGCAAGAAAGGGTTTTGCTATGCGTTCTAACCATGCAATGCCTTAAAGAGGAACTAAACCCTCCTATCCTTTAGGCTGGATTCACACTAGTCCGGTGCCAATTCCAGCCTGTTTGCTGCTGAGAACAAACATAGCCGCCTCCTGTCTGTTCTCACAGCAGTTGCCCGGGGAGGGAGGGGGAAGTGCCGCAAGCACGGAAAGATCCCCATTCAGTGCGGAACACATCTGCGAGTCAGATGCGTTCCCATTGAACTTAATTGGCTGGGAATTCGCACCGCATTACACAGAAAACGCACACGTTTTCTGTGCAATGCAGAGTGCAAATGCACTGCACCAATGTGAACCTGACACATTGAAAACAATGTGTTTTCAAGTGTCATGCAAATTGGATGCAGTGTAAGCCGCATCCAATTTGCATAGGTATGAACCCAGCCTTACAGCCAAGGTAGCTGCCATCTTAGCCTTTGTTCGATCTGCACTTACCATAGTACTGCACATGTGATCAGCAATGACACCAGCCATTTGATGGCTGGTTGAGAGCTAATATAAGTTTGAGAGCTACTATATGTTTAGTTGAGAGCTAGTATAAGCAGATTAGTAACTCTAAAAGTTATCATGTAAGTCTAGCCATCTATGTAACTGCTTTGGGAAACAGATAAATCAGTGGTTTTAGTTCCACGTTAGGGCTAGTTTACACTAATGTTGCCTTCTGAAGAGTGATCCACATTCATATCACTCCTCAGATGGCACTTGACAGGTGGTAATAAGGTATTGTGTAGCCTCCCTACCACCTGCTTTAACCACTTGCCGACCATGCTATAGCTGAATGATGGCTAAAGCACAGTCTAGTTCTGGGAGGGTGTCTATTGATGTCTTCCCAGAACCACATCCCCTGCACGCCTACAGCGGTGCTCACCCAACACACTCTGTGATCACTGTGTTCTTTGGACACAGCTGATCACAGATCTGAGTAAAGTGCTAATCACAGCAGCCCTTTACCACATAATCCGATGTGTCCAATCACAGCTGACCATGATGTAAACACACCTGCTAGTTATCAGCATTCATTTCCTTACGCTGTGAAAGCGCAAGGAGAGGTGGACGCAAGAATGAAAGGGGACATATACACTGATAATCAGGGCACTAATCATCAGTTTTCTGATGATCAGTGCAGCCCCAACAGTGCCCATCAGTGCTGCCAATCAGTGCGTATCAGTGCTACCAGTCAGTGCCAATCAGTGCTACCAATCAATGCCGCCTATCAGTGCCCCCTCATCAGTGCCTCCTTATCAGTGCCCACCAGTGCCGCCTCATCGGTGCTGCACATCAGTGCCCAGCAGTGCAGCCTCATCAGCGCACATCAGTGAATGAGAAAAATTACCTGTTTGCAAAATGTTATAACGGAAACTAACAAAAAATTTTTTTTTCATAATGTTTGGCTTTTTTGTTTAACAAAAAATAAAAAAAAAAGTGGTGATTAAATAACACCAAAAGAAAGCTCTATTTGTGGGGGAAAAAATTATAAAAGTGAGTACAGTGCTGCATGAGGCGCAATTGTCATTCAAAGTGCTACAGCGCTGAAAGCTGAAAATTGGCCTCGGCAGAAAGGATGTAAAAGTGTCCAGTAGGCAAGTGGTTAACCCCTTAAAACGCACCTCTATTCAGTTGAATGTATTGCATTCAGCAGATGGCACTGCCGGATGAATGCTACAGTGGGGAAAAATTTAGTTGCATAATTTTTGCTGCATAAGGTGGAACAGTTGGGGGGGGGGCAGCTGCACAGAAACACTTATTGGCTGCTTTAAGTACAGAAACTGATATTTATGAATGGTTCACTGCTATGTGCAAAGCTTAAGAGCCAATGTTATATAAATAAGTAGAATAAATTACAAATAAATGGTGTGGGGTTGATTTACTAAAGTAATTAGGCTGCCAGTGTTGCAGGGGAAGGTGCACTTTGTAACAGAATCTTTCACAAAGCTTAGTGAATGTAGTGAAATTTCACTTAGCAAAGAATACCCAATCACATGCAAGGAAAATAGAAAAATAGCATTTTCACTTGCACATGGTTGGCTAATAGTTGTCAACAGAGATTTATGTGCAATACACGTCTGGGACATGGTCTTAAGAGGGGAACTGACATTCCCTGACATTACTGACATTTTTAACAGGTCCCTCAATTAGGGCCGTTAGACATTTCTCTGGAGCTCTTGCTCCTTCCTTTTTCTTTTCCTCTATTTCATCCGCATTTTATGATTTTTGCATGGTGTACCGCTCCCCAGATGGGACACATGGGATACTCTTCTTACTACAGTCATTGACGGATCGCCTGATGAAGCTGTTGGCGAAACACGTAGCGATCCTCTGACGCATACATATCCTTTCGTTGGTTTGGCCCTATACTACTAAGGACTTTCTTTGGAATCTCCCTCATGTATGATACCATCTATGGGCCTTCCAGATGTCCTTCTTATGTCCAGCTCCCCATGCATTTGCATTCTCGATTGCATCCATTTATGCATTCATGTTTTGTCATATTTGTTATATTTTGTGTTTTCCTTTTCCTTTTTGCTACATATTTTAATGATATGGAATAAACATGGCTTTTAAACATATGCTAGTCTTGTAGCCTTTCCTGTTTGGGATATTATTGGCAGCTTTCAAAGTCTGCCTTTTTCTTTTTGCTTTTGTTCTTCACACATAACTGGATGTGGTGCCATGCCCTGAAGTGTATGTCTCCAATTTTTTTATTTCCTTACCCCATTCACTCAGCTTCGGGGAAAATTCCCTTGCAAAATGAACAGTCTATTTGCCTGTCCTAGTAAACCAACCTGTATATATTCAAAAGACTGATTTTGGAAGAAGTAATACTTAACCTCCGTGCCGGTATTCCCGAGTGTGGTTCGGGGTGAGTTTTCACTGCAAACAGCGGTAACCCCGAGCCACACTCGGGATTGCATCGCTGGATCCAAGCAGTGGTAATTACCTTGTCCCCTGGATCCAGTGATGTCCCCCCACTGTGTCTGCGGACTGTGTCCTCCACCCAACGCCTCTGTGTGCCGGGCTCCGTTCCCTGCAAGCATCGCACGGGGGCAGAGCCTGGTGGGAGATTCAAAAACTGAAACACACAGGAAATATACAGTACATTGTAATCTGTAAGATTACATTACTGTATGAAATAATTTCACATCCCCTTGGTCCCTAGTGCTTTGTCCAGTGCCCTTCCTGCACTGGTATATTATATATGCCATTCTTTCTGCCTGGAAACATGAGAATGTCCATGGCAACCAAAAAGTGTCCCTTTACGTCAAAAGAATCATTTGCAGAATTGAGTGATACTGATTTTTGTGGAAATTTATCATCAGACACCGAAAGTGACGACAGCGATAAGTCTGCAACTGAGCAAATTTCTGTGTTTTTGACTAGATTACATTATTGAATACATTTTTTTATTATGTTATCATCTTTGATAATTATTTATAGTTATTTATTATATTATATATATTTTTTCATATATATTATAATTTATGATTTTGTTTTTCAAACTTTATCATACCTGAGATGTCTACTAGATTCTGGTTTGGGCAAATTTAAGTGAGTTATTCCTAAGAATTACAGGCCTACAATATAAAACACCAAATTTCTATGATTTTGTTAATATTTTCTTTCATGATATTTTATATACAGTTTTCTTTGTTTTAGCATCCCCTTAGAGACGCATTGAGGGTTTTTGCTTTTTTTCTAACCAAAGCTTAGAGGTTATCTTGACTACAATTAATAAATAGTTTTAATGAGCATTATTAGACATTTTCTTTCTGGCCACACATTTCTGGGTCACTCGGGTCAACTACCTTTAATGCTCTGCAGGAAACTGTCCTGTTGACTGTATTAATTTATTACTTCTTTCTCTCTTAATGAGTTAGATATCATGGGCTTTTGTGGTTTGCACTTATGAGGTCAAAGCAAGCACAATTTAGTCATATTTAGTGGTTATGCTGACCTTACCCTTGGTGTCCAATTGTTTTAAAGGTACACCCCAGTCAAAACAGAAAATTATACCTTGTACAGCATACAAGTAGCATAACTTACCTGCTCAGTACTTCAGTTTTCTTATCAGTTATGATGATCTGACAACCCCTGCTAGTAATTCAGGAAAGGAATTCTCACACACCTCCGCTGCAAGTCTCTAACATTCAGAAGGCCGGACCAAAAAAAAAAGTCAAATGTTTTCCAAAGACATCAAATACATGGAAATCTGCATTGGAAATGAATGTAACTTTTTGATTCAAGCAACTGAAAGAGATACAGAGAAATGAGAAAATGGCATAGGTTTAAGGAAGTACACTCCCAGTCAACCTATGAGATACTTTCTAGATTTTGGTTGCGGATAATGATAGAATAGTCATATTAAAGAGTATGTAAAGTCAAAACAAAGTTTTTTTTTTCTATAGAATGTATAAGGATTAGCACCTCTGTCATTTTGTTCCTGGTGACCTTTGTCTCTGGTGCAGAAAGCGATAGGAAAAAACAGAAATATTTGAGGAGCTCAGGGGAAATTTTTCAATTAGCATACCTGTTCTGGTGACAGCTATCTATGAGGGGGTTGTCTCTTTGATTTTAAGAGATCTGCTCCTACTTCATGCTGTGTCAGGGGTACAATGAGAGAAAGAAAATCTCCCCAACTGGATGAAGTAAAAAAGAAACCTTAACTATTCCCTGCTCTACCCAAAACTAAAAAACATTTTTTTGACTTTACACTTTAAGGTAATTAGAGTGAATATTCTGACTGAAGATTAGTAATATAGTAGCTCATTGACTGGTTTCACTTTTTGCCTGGGATCGCTCTTAATTTTTCCCTAAATAAATATGCACATACTTTAGCTAATATTCAACAACCATGCAAATGTCCAAGTATGGCTCCCAATAAACTGACAGTGGAGTCGCTGATAAACTATTGGCAATAAATAAGGACAAGTGAAAATAATATATAGCACCAGTCACAGAGAAATTCCTGTATTTTAGAACATCTCTGTGATCAATTAAGGATTGTTTCCTGTTTGAAAGAGTACACCTAAAGCACCATTTGTTTTATATATATGTTATGATGGTGGTTCTTAGGATGCATTTACCCTTTTCTATTTATTATAGCAGTAAAAAACAACCACTTGCTGCCTAGTTAGAGATATGTTATATTATTATTATTATTATTATACAGGATTTATATAGCGCCAACAGTTTGCGCAGCGCCTTACAATATGAGGGCAGACAGTACAGTTACAATACAATACAGGAGGAATCTGGGCCCTGCTCATTAGAGCTTACAATCTAGAAGGGAGGGTCAAGTGAAACAAAAGGTAATAACTGTGGGAGTTGAACTGATGAAGAACATTAAAATACATTTGTTAGGTGTGGGTAGGATAAGCTTCTCTGAAGAGGAGGGTTTTCAGGGATCGTCTAAAAGCTACAGAGTAGAAGATACTCGGACAGGTTGGGGTAAGGGGTTCCATAGGATTGGAGAGGCTCTGGAAAAGTCCTGGAGGTGAGCAAAGGAGGAGGTGACAAGGGAGCTAGAGAGCAGGAGGTCTTGAGAGGAACAAAGAGAACGATTAGGTTGGTATTTTGGGACTAGGCTGGTGATGTAGCTGGGGTCTAAATTGTGGATGGCTTTGTAGGTTGTTGTATTAGTGAGTATTTTGAATTTAATTTGTTGGGTGAGCGGAAGTCAGTGGATGGATTGACAGAGAGGAGTAGCAGACAGAGCAATTGGTAAGGTGGATGAGTCTGGCAGCAGCATTCATGATGGATTGAAGGGGGGATAGCCTATGTAGAGGTAAGCGATTGAGAAGGAAGTTGCAGTAGTTGAGGCGAAAGATGACCAGAGAGTGAATTAAGAGCTTTGTTGTGTCATTGGTTAGAAAGGGGCGTATTTTTGAGATGTTGCGGAGGTTGAGGCAGCAGGATTTGGACAGTGATTGGATGTGGGGCTTAAAGGAAAGTTCAGAGTCCAGGACTACGCCTAGGACCTTGGCATGTGGGGATGGGCTGATAGTTGTGCCATTGATTATGACAGAGAGATTGGGGGAAGGGGCATGTGGTGGAGGAAAAATTATAAGTTTGGTTTTGGATAGATTAAGTTTGAGGAAGTGGTGTGACATCCAGACTGATATATCCGTTAGTAAATTAGTGATACGTGAGGTGACTGAAGGAGTGAGCTGAGGGGTAGAGAGATAGATTTGGGTGTCATCAGCATACAGATGGTATACTCCACACTGCTCATCTGCACATACTGTTCACTGTCAGACCCGCCACACCCTCTGCACTTGTCTTCTGCACATACTACTACATGTCATATCCACTGCACACCTCTTCTACCCATACTGCCACCTGTCTTATGCTTTGCACTTCTCTTCTGCACATACTGCATGCTGTCATTCCCCTAAACTCCTGTTCTGCACATACTGCCTGCCGTAATAGCCCCGTACTCCTCTTCTGCAAATACTCTCCACACTCCTCTTCTGCACATACTGCCCACTATCATACTCTTCACACTCCTTTTCTGCACATACTGCCTGCTGTCATACTCTCCACATCTCCTCTTCTGCACATACTCCCACCTGTCATACCCCCCGCACTCCTCTTCTGCCCTTACTGCCACCTGTCATACTCTCCGCACTTCTCTTCTGCACATACTACATGCTGTCATTCCCCTAAACTCCTGTTCTGCACATACTGCCTGCCGTAATAGCCCCGTATTCCTCTTCTGCAAATACTCTCCACACTCCTCTTCTGCACATACTGCCCACTATCATACTCTTCACACTCCTTTTCTGCACATACTGCCTGCTGTCATACTCTCCACATCTCCTCTTCTGCACATACTCCCACCTGTCATACCCCCCGCACTCCTCTTCTGCCCTTACTGCCACCTGTCATACTCTCCGCACTTCTCTTCTGCACATACTACATGCTGTCATTCCCCTAAACTCCTGTTCTGCACATACTGCCTGCCGTAATAGCCCCGTATTCCTCTTCTGCAAATACTCTCCACACTCCTCTTCTGCACATACTGCCCACTATCATACTCTTCACACTCCTTTTCTGCACATACTGCCTGCTGTCATACTCTCCACATCTCCTCTTCTGCACATACTCCCACCTGTCATACCCCCCGCACTCCTCTTCTGCCCTTACTGCCACCTGTCATACTCTCTGCACTCCTCTTCTGCACATACTGCCACCTACCATACCCCCCCACACTCCTCTTCTGCCCATGCTGCCACCTGTCATGCTCTCTGCACTCCTCTTCTGCCCCTGCTGCCACCTGTCATGCTCTCTGCACTCTTCTTCTGCATATTCTGCCACCTGTCTTACTCTCTCACTCCTCTTCTGCCCATACTGTCACCTGTCTTACTCTCTGCACTCCTCTTCTGCCCATACTGCCACCTTCCATACTCTCTGCACTCCTCTTCTGCCCACACTGGCACCTGTCTTACTCTCTGCACTCGTCTTCTGCCCATACTGCCACCTGTCTTACGCTCTGCACTCCTCTTCTGCCCATACTGCCACCTGTCATACTCTATGCACTCCTATTCTGCCCATACTGCCACCTGTCTTACGCTCTGCACTCCTCTTCTGCCCATACTGCCACCTGTCATACTCTCTGCACTCCTCTTTTGCAAATACTGTTCTCTGTCATATCCCCACACTTTTCTTCTGCACATACCGCCACTTGTCATGCCCTTCACATGCCTCTCCTACACATACTGCCTGATATCATATATTCTGCATCCTCTTCTATATATACTGCCTTTTTTTCTTCACTATTGTCTGTAATCTTCCCAACATTACCCATTCTGGAGCAAACACACTTGCTAATAAAGATAATGCCAATCATAGAGAGAGTATGTGTGTGTGTGCTCACACATCTTTCTCACATAATCACGAACAAGGACAGATCAGAATAGCTAAAACACATCTTATCTGACCACTTATGTGATTGGTTAAATTAGAAGCCTCTGTCTTTTTGAATTTGGTGTCTTTATTGAGATCTCATATGACTGAAACATGAACGTTCCCTTCTGCTAATCTCTTCTTGTAAATATTCTGGCTGACTAGCTGTCACGTTAACCCCTGTCCTTAATAATTTGCGTCACTTACCTAGTAGGCAACCTAGGATTTCTTCAATGTGTAATTTTGTTCCAGGTCAGTAGCTCAGAAAGTATTAAGCCCTTGGACTAGGACTGCTACCTGCACAGCCATCATTTCCACCTCAGAGTGAGATCAGGAAACCTCCATTTCTATTATGACTGCTGATGCAAAGATAACCTGAACAGTTTCTTTTGTTGAACTTTTGTAATACATATATATTTATGTGTATTTGCAGATTTGTTGAACATAGTACATTTTGTACACGTTTTGTCACATAAAATTATTTTTTCAGACATCTTCTTGACTAATCAGTCTCACATAAAGCTGTAGAACTGACCAGAACCAGGGAGGAAGTCATGACCTTGTGATGTAGTCAGACAGGAAGAGTCTATAGCAGTAACTGGAGACAGATGACTTTGTGCTCCTACATTTCAGCTGACAAACCGGCCATAGATTGAAGCAGGACAGAGCAGCCCACAATCACGATTAGGCCACAATGCTAAACATCTTGTCACAACCAGTGAGCTCCAGCTACAAGGAAACAGAGCAGCAGTCCCGAGCCGATCAATAAGATGAATGTATACAGAAGCACTCGGGAGCCATTAAAGCGTTCCGAAATACACATACACCTTGACCTTTTTCATCTAATTTAGGCATTCAATTATAACATGAATTCAATTATGAAGCAATGTGACTTCACAGCCAGGAAGAATGCAACTTGTGTGGGCAACTTGCTACTGGAAAAAATAAGAACACTGTTTGCTACACTGTGGGCCTCAGACTATGAACAACGTACGCATTTTTTCAAGGCCAGCTATCTAAAGTGAGACAAAACATACAAGTTGCATTAGGGTCAGTTACAAAGCATCATGCATACATGCACATTTTAAGGAGAACTTAACTTTTATTTTTTATCTCTGAAAAGCTTAAGACTTTAGAGAAATCACTGAGTCAAGAACTTTTAGTGATCACTGTTTGGTATCAGTTTCTTTGTGAGATTTTGGCATAGCTGGTTACGGAATGGAACCAAATGGAAATTTTGGTGCCGAAACCGAAAATGCACTAAGACGAAAGCCGAAAACCGAAACCGACAGGTTTTAAAAGATATTTATATTTTTATATACAATTGTCATACGCAGCCTACCTGTGCCTGGGCACTGACAGGTGGCACTGATTGGCGCTGATAGGTGGCACTGACAGGCAGCACTGATTGGTGTCACTGATTGGCACTGATAGGTGGCACTGACATGTGCCACTAGTTGGCACTGACAGGTGGTACTGGATGGTACTGGCAGGTGGCACTGGCATGTGGCACTGATTGGCACTGACAGGAAGCACTGGATGGTACTGGCAGGTGGCACTGATTGGCACTGGTTTGCACCGATGACAGACGGCACTGGATGGTATTGGCAGGTGGCACTGATTGGCACTGACAGGTGGCACTGGATGGTACTGACAGGTGGCACTGATTAGCACTGACAGGTGGCCCTGAATGGTACTGGCAGGTGGCACTGGCATGTGGCACTGATTGGCACTGGTTGGCACTGACAGGCGGCACTGGATGATATTGGCAGGTGGCACTGATTGGCACTAACAGGTGGCCCTGGATGGTACTGGCAGATGGCACTAGCATGTGGCACTGGTTGGCACTGACAGGCAGCACTGGATGGTAATGGCAGGTGGCACTGATTGGCACTGACAGGCGGCACTGGATGGTACTGACTGGCACTGGCAGAAGAGATTAGGAAATTCACAATGCACAGAGCGCGCTGCTTGTACGAGCCACTCTGTTAATGAAACTGTCAGCTAATTACACTGGAATGCAGAGAATGCAGAGAGAACTGTCAGATTTTTACGCTGAAATCGGAGGTGGGCGGGACTGAACAGCTAACACCCGCCCAGCCCCTGTTCCATTGGCTGTTCGGTCCCGCCCACTTCCTGACATCAACTTGAAGATCTGACAGCTTTCTCTCTCTCTCTGCATTCCAGTGTAATTAGCTGATAGTTTCATACACAGAGCGGCTCGTACATGCAGCGCGCTCTGTGCATTGTGAATCTTCTAATTTCCTACATCCATTGTGGGGCATGTGATGCACACATACCCCCACAATTGACGGTACCCGCCCCCTTTCGGTATCGGCCCTTTTTTTTGTTTCACCTGATACCGAAAACACAGATTTTGCCCGAAAATGACGATAATTTTCAGCTGACGAAATTTCGGTGCACCCCTAATTCTCAGGATGGAATTCTTGATGGTAATAACAGTGGACCATGCCTGCACAATGTGTGTTGAAATGGCTCCTATAATAAGCTGACAATGCAGGAACACAACTGGGAGCCAGAGTGATGTCACTCTATAAGGGATAGGTGTTGAGGATTTAAAATTCACAGCATTATTTTAGGGTTTAGGATAAGTGTAAAGGGTTAGCATAATAAAGGTTAGTGTTTGGAACACTTTATAACATACGGTACTTACTGTAGACGAGCTGTAAAATTTACACATGTTCTTGGTGCCCAAATGTCAGCGCTGAAACCCAGCAGTGCTAAATATACCAAGAGACTGATCACTTTAGCTAGTGGAGTTCACAGGTGGGTCAAAGCAAAGGTATATTAATCCACAAAGGACAATTTTGATGCTTTAATACAATATCACCTTGGTGTATGCCATGCAAAACATGAAATAGGAAACAAACCATTTGACAACTGCCCCATAGTAAAACTACGTAATTACTTTGATATTAAATACGGGGGCTATGGCAGCAGCTATTTTTTTTTTTACTATGGTAGATTCTCTTTCCAATAAAAGTAGTCCTGTGGGCGGATTCGTCACGGGATCACCTTTAGAAGCAGCAGCAGGGGCCCTTCTCGGTCATTCCTGAGCTTACCTGACCCATCGGTAAAGCCTGGGAATGATCCAATGCGGCCTTTAGCTGGACAGGGAGACTATACACTTGGAGGACCGGAGCAATGTCTGACATCACTTCTGGTTCCCAGGCCACAATAAACTTTTTTTTTTAAAGTAAATGTTAAAAAAAAGTTTTTTGCTTTTGCTTTTAAAGATAAATGAGAGATCTTGGGTCTTTTTTACCCCATCTCTCAATAAAGAGAACCTGTCATCCTTATTTCTATTACAAGGGATGTTTACATTACAAATAATAAAAAAAAAAATGAAAGTGTCTCCGTGTTTGTGCGCAGAAATGAACTCATATGTAAGTCACGCAAGCATACAGTATGTAAACGGTGTTCAAACCACACATGTGAGGTATCGCCGTGATCTTTAGAGCAAGAGCAATTATTCTACCACAAGACCTCTTTAACTCTAAACATCTAAACAAGTAACCTGTAAAAAAAATATAAAGCGTTGCCCATGGATATTTTTAAGTACCGTAGTTGTTGCCATTCCATAAGCATGTGCAATTTTAAAGCATGACATGTTAGGTATCTATTTACTCGGTGCATCAATATCTTTCACATTATACAAACAAATTGGGGTAACTATTGTGTTTTCTTTTTAATTCATTAAAGTGTATTTTTTGACAGACTACATGGCAGCATACGTGTGGGTTAGCCCCACCTCCATAACTACCCTATAGGACTCTTCTCCCATACATCTTTGCTCCACGCTCATGGCCATGTTCTGTAACTAACCTACTCCAGGCATTGGGAGGGGACTACTGCTGCCATGGAGTCTATCAGGAAAGGAAAATTATGGTAAGTATTTGATAGGAAATTTTCAGTTTTCCTGACAGACTCCATGGCAGCATACGTGTGGGAAATAACTCGCTGCACGCACCCGGGTGGGAAAATGGTGAGCAAAGAAAGTTTAATTAACACAGTCAACCGACGGTACTCTTAAACTAAAATGAACTGAAGATAGGGCAACTGGTTCAAAACAGTAGTGGGACATAAACGTGTTGATAGAAGACCAGGAAGCCACCTTGCAAATCACTTTGGAAGCTACATAATGCAAAGCTGCCCAAGATGTAGACTTCTGGTCCGGTGAGCAGACACTACCTACAAAGGAGCCAAGCCCTAATCTTTGTGAACCTGTTGGATGACCTAGGCAATCCGTGTTTGATGTGATGTGTAAGTAAAGACAGCACAAGCCATTACTGTACAGAAGCCATGTTCAGCACATGCTATTACTGTACAGAAGCCATGTTCATTAAATAATAACCAGCAGGAACAGGAAACACCACACAGGAAGGAAGTACAACAGAGATGCACCATAGAGTTGCATTTAAAGAAACATAACATCCATAACAATCCCACAACCGCCCTAGATGAGGCACGTTTCTCTGTCCTCTCTGGCAAAAGAATGAATAGGCGTTCTGAAGCCTGAAGGAAGCTGTAGCTTGTAGATATGACTTTACAATATGGAAGGAATTCCTAAAATTGAAGGAAGGCACTGCTGGAAGTCAAACCAGGATTCCCTGTTTACAAGACATGCGCTTTAACCAACTAAGCCACAGTGCGCCCCCTCTCCCACGCAAGTTAGAACTCTAAAGTTGGCAGAACAATTTCTTGGCTCCCTTAGGAATTGAGTCAAACATAGGTAATAGCACCGCTCGACTGGAAAGAATGTAAGAAAGTTCTCCATGACCAGTGAACCAATCTGAGGCTTTTTATGCCAACATGATAGCCATGGAGTCTATCAGGAAAGGAATTTTACGGAAAGTTGTTTGAAAGACTGCTGCGTGAATACTGTGCGATATAAAATATTGGAAGGGATTTATTTTCTAGTGTCTCTGCTAAAAAAAAAAAACAATATAATGTTTAGAGGTTCTGAGTAATTTTCTAGCAAAAAATACTAATTTAAGTTTTTAAACAAAAAGTTCCAGAAAAGGCCTGGTCTTCAAGTGGTTAACCCAAGACTATAATGTTAGATAAAAAGTTGACTAGCTGTATTAAAAATGTTTAGTCATCACCACACTGTTCACCTTTGTGAATTTAGAGATATTTTTTTAAAGCGGTTTGACAGGTTCCCTTCCCCACTTCCGGGAAGACGGGGCCACAGCCCAAACTCCTGGAAGTTCAGCCCCCTCCTCTTTCTTCCATCGCCGGGCCTGTCAGAAAGCGCAGCGTGCTTCACACATGCACAGTAGGGAACCGCAATGTGGAACTGCGCCTTGCAGAACTGCTGGGTTCCCTTACCTGGAATGGTGGTGGCTGCATCCAACAGTCAATCCGAAGATTGGCTGGGGTGCCGATATTGTGAGCTCTTTGGACACGTAAGTGTCCATATAGTAAAAGTCAGCAGCTACAGTATTTGTAGCTGCTGACTTTTAATTTTTTTACCCCAAGGCGGTACACCTCTTTAATTATGGTTCACAGGGTATTCCTACAATATGCCCCAAGCATTGTAAACTGAGTAAACATAATTGAGACCATTTTCAAAATTAAAGCAAAATGAAATCCATCAATTTAACTGAATTTCAAAACAGTTACATTCAAGGCATGCCATGAATGATAACTGTCACAGTTGCTTGTAATCTCAGCCAAATTGTCAAGCCATCAATTGGCTGATGCCATAACTGATCACATGTCCAACACCATGACAACTGCAGATCAAACAGAGGCCAAAATGGCAGCTTCCTTGGCTGTAAGGGTATAGCTCTGCTTTAATAATACAAAAATATTAGCCAAAGTTCCAAAGAGGATGGTGTTATATGCAACTGTTGTAAAAGCCAAGTAAGAAAAAGGTGCTGTGCCTCCCCAGAGAATGCCATGAATATCACTGCCATTGAGTGAGTCTCAGTACAGTATATACATCAGTTGATGTCTATGTCCGCTGTTACAGTTTTTTTATGCATTCCATTGAAATACAAGAACAGCAATATTCCCTAAGGCGAGAACAGAATAGGGGGCACATATGAGTATTAAATTACATCAACATGTTTGTTCTTGTACATGTCATCACAGCGATGACTAATTAATTCCATTCCAACCTCCAGTCCACATGGTCAGGTGAGGAGGAAGTAAAGTTCACGTATGCGGATTTGGTTATTTGGTGTAATAACAGAACAAATGGATTGGATTTAGCTAGATTTGTGAAAAGCAAACTGAAGGGGTTTCGTTGTTTTGCTAAAATAAAAGAAAAAACTAACACATATGTTTGTGGTGATCACTAGGTGACCCTAGTTTCAACTCTTCCCATTCAAATTCTAATCAGGCAATATGATAGATTCATTTATATGAATAACAATTGCTAAGTACTGCTGGTCATAAACTGTAATTTACAAAAATGTAATATTTTTGACACCTGAAAGATCTTTTCATCCCCTGAACTTTTCATAAGCATGTACAGTCATGTTTTATGGCATAAAATAGCATAATAACTACAATGCACAAAAGAGGGATTGTTCCTTTTGTTCAAATCAACCAACCATTTTCTCTTTTTAAATCTCCCATACTGCACTGGAGATATGTAGGGGGAAATCATATTGGTTGGTATTCACAATAGGGATCATAATTCCTTCTGGCACCTTTATACGTTATATTTTTACACTAAAAACCATCTAGTTCAGCTTCTGAGAACTCGTTTAGGGCCAGTTCACACCATAGAAACGCAGTCCGGATACGTTCCGGATGCTTTTCTGCATGCGTGTTTTTTACGCGTTTCCGGTGCAGTCCAGTGCAGTTTTGATGCAGTCCAGTGCAGTTTTTTCCCCCTTTTTTTCTTAGGACACGTGAGTTTTTGGTGCATGTAGGTGCGTTCCAGTGCGTTTTCGTGCATTCCGGTGCGTTTTTGATGCATTTTTGATTCGTTTTACTACATTCCAGTACAGTTCAGTGCATAAAAAAACGCAGCATTTTCTACTTTTTTTTTTTTGGAACTGGAACGCATTGGAGCTGACTGCACTCGTGTGAACTAAGCCATTGAAAGCCATATAACCTACTTTCCATGCGTTTTTGATGCAGAAAAAAATGCACTGGACTGCATATGGTGTGAACTGGCCCTTACTGTAGGTTTAGTCCGGAGAAATGCAAAACGAAACCTCCTGAATTAATGAATTAAAATGGAAGTCCAGGCTTTTCCAAAGGTATTGTTATATTAAGTTTAAAACATGCCAGAAGAAGCGGGACTTTAAATGAGGTGCACTCTAATAGAGCAGTGCAACTCCATCCCTAATTAGATTGAAAAACAAAGCTGAAGTGTGTGACTTTAAATGAAGCATGCAAGGTGCAAAGACAAAATGGATATGAGGAATAAGAATTATTTATTGATTGTTACATGATTACATGGATATTGAAATATACTGTTTGTTCATTCATGACATAATCGTCTACAAATAAATGACAACCGTTCGTATCCCAATGTCACGAAACGCGTCGAGCCAAAAACTACCCCAATCAGTCTAACTATGCGCTCAGCAAATTTTCATTGTGACTCACTGGTCTATTTTCAATCAAATTAATACACCAATGTGTTTACTTAACTAAATACTGTTTATGGACCATGTTTACTTATTTCAAAAATTCTTATATGATTTATTATACATGAACATTAAGTTGTGATATGAGAGGTAAACAATTTTTTATGCATGTTATGTACATGAATTAACGTGGGATACGAACGGTTGTCATTTATTTGTAGACGATTATGTCATGAATGAACAAACAGTATATTTCAATATCCATGTAATCATGTAACAATCAATAAATAATTCTTATTCCTCATATCCATTTTGTCTTTGCATGCTTCATTTAAAGTCCCACACTTCAGCTTTGTATTGTTATATTACTATACAGGATTTATATAGCACCAACAGTTTGTACAGTGCTGTACAATATAAAGGGAGATAGTACAGTTACAATACAATTAAATACAAGAGGGTTAAGAGAGCCCTGCTCATAAGAGCTAACAATCTAATAGGGTTGGGCAAGTGGTACAAAAGACTATAACTTTAGGGAATGAGCTAATGGAAGTGATAAAAGTTTAATTAGTTGTAAGTGTGATAGGCTTCCCTGAAAAAATGAGTTATCAGGGATCACCTAAAGGCAGCAAGAGTAAAAGATATCCGGACAGACTGAGGTAGAGAGTTCCAGAGGATGTGAGAGGCTCTGGAGAAGTCCTGTAGATGAGCATGGGAAAAGGAAACAAGAAAGCGTGAGAGCGGGGGGTCTTAGGACGAGTGGAGAAGTCAGTTTGAGTGACATTTACAGAAAAGATTGGCGATGTAGCTCTAATTATGCTTGAACCTGCTCTCACTCCCCTTCTAAACCCTAAGCTAACTAGGAAATGCCTACATTTACCTATCCTGAAGTCGCTCCGGTTTGGTGAAATGATCGGTTCCCAGTAGTGTCTTCAAAGGAGAGGAGGGCCAGTCAACAACTGATGCCCCATTGCAAGCCTATGGGTGACATCATCACTTAGGCATTCCATCAATTGTTAGCAAACTCTCCTCCTAAAGCCAGACACTGGGGAGCTTACATGACCGGACCAGAGCACCCTGAGGATAGGTAAATAAAATCATCTTTCCTTTATAGAGTAGTTAGAATAGGCGTTAGAGGGTGGTTGGGAGCAGGTTTAAGCATAGTTAGGAAAATCCTGGACTTCCACCTTAATGAGCTAAGTTGTTTGTCTTGGAACTCTGTTCAAAAGCTTTGCCTAGCTTTGTCTCTGTTTCCCCATTGTCTAAGGTCTTTGAACCAGTTATTTACCTACATACAATTCTTCTCTAGCCCTTCTCAACTTCTGAACTGAGCTTTTGATGAACAATATGAAACTATTGAGTAAAATATAAAAATATCACATTACCAGCATTTCCTTAATTTAGATATAACTTACCTGCTAATAAAAACTGATCACGTTAGCTATAAATTGTTATATAAACTCCATGCTAATACGCAGTCATAAGAAGTCATAAGCTTCCATGCATTTTCTATATCACCCCTTAGAACACATCAAACACTTTTCAAACCTACAGAACAGACTTATTCTTTAAAGGGGTTCACCTGGGTCACAAGCTGCAGACCAGAAAAGAGCTTAGGACCCAATGACCAGGTGGCCCAAATGCAGTCTTTATTCTCCTGCATTAAACTGTGGTGATAACACAATTGGTCAAACCTGGGCACCTGCCTGTCACTTTACAAAGGAGGATGCATTTGGTCAAGTAGTTGTTGTCTCGTAGAGAGAGACCATGCACATACAGATAATGCAAATATAGCAATTTCTCAGTACTTGCTGCAATCCTTATTGATGTAGGGGAGTATGTAGGTGGGTCAACCCACTACCTTATCGATGATTCCATTCCCCCTTAATTTATTTCAGACCTACAGGGCTTTTTAATACCCCATAAACAGAACAGTTGAAAATCAAAATCATATACAGTATACTGAATGATGGATATCTAAAATCTATGTACACCTTAAAGTCATTCTAAAGGCAGAGGTTTTTTTTTTGTACCTTATTACATTCTCTGCAATAAGGCAAAAAACCTTTTGAGTGCGCCCTCCCATCTTATACTTATCTGAGCCTGATCTCGAACCAGTGTTGTGCATGAGAACAGCAGCTCTCTCCCTCCTCATAGGTTCAGAGACTGCATCAGGAGCTATTGGCTCCCGCTGCTGTCAATTACAGCCAGTGAGCAGGGATTGGGTGCAGGGCTGAGCCACGATCTGTGCATTTATGGATACACAGAGCCAGCTTTGGAGGGAGCCCACAGGTGTTCCCAGGGGAGGGCTGGACCAGGGGGCAGGGTGGCAATTGCCCCCCAGGCCACCCCAACTTACAGTTGAAATGGCGGGCTGCCGTTGCCCGCTGACAACATTCTCTTTTTGTGAAGGACGTATGGGCCAGGGGCATGGCCGCCAACTAACTGCAAGCAGGGGGGGGGGGCACCCAGGGCTGGCCCTACCATGGATGATGTCTATTATATGATTCCAGAAGGCAGGAATCCATATGACAGTGTCCGCGCCAGGTAAGCATGAGATCCCCGCTTACGGCGAGGCTGCATTGATGGGCACTGATAAAGCTGCCGGGCACTGATGAGGCTGCATTGATGGGCACTGATCAGGCTGCATTGATGGGCACTGATGAGGCTGCACCTCCTTTGTTGCAATTAACATTAAATTATGTTACCACATTGTATCATATTTGTCTTGCTTCATAACATCAATATCTATTATAAAACCAGGTGGGCATGGATGGTGAGCTGATTCGGTAGTTCCGTGGGCCACTTTACTGGACTTGCCCCCCAGGCCTAAGGCTGCCAGCCCTCCCCTGGGTGTTCCCCCCATAGCAAATGACCCGGTAGGGTGGGCATTCAGAGTAGGGGAAGGAGCTGGCACAGGACCTGAGAACAGGAGGATCCGTGCAAAACCATTGCAAAAAACAAAGTATAACATGTTTGTTATTTTTAAAAAATAAGGATTTACAATCACATTAATGATCTTCAGAAGTTAGCCTCTTGCCAGCCACATAACACATATGGGGTTACATGGACAATCCTGCTATGAAGGTCCTTGTTCAAACACTGTTTCCCAAATGTCCTCATGTGTTGTCACAAGCGCACCTGGTGGAGACTACAAGCAGTTGTGCCGAAACACACTGGGCAGGCATGGTCCAAAGATATCACTCTCATGAAGCTGGTGGAGAACACTGACGTACAGCTGATGCTGGAGCGAGTGCTCACAGACAGTAAGTGACTGAAAGAGGTTGATGGAAATCAGCAGCACTGAGCAAAAAAGAATGGAAAAGGGTGACTACAGTATTATTGTTTTTAAATTGTTTATGAAACATGGAGCTTTGGTAAACCCAATGTCATCCTATTAGGGTTAGATTCATTTTAAATTGCTCAATAAAAATAGCAAAAACTATTATGTAGCTTAAACTTAGTCTGTGTTAGACATTAGTACATTACGTTACATAGCTCTAAAATACTAATTTTTTAAGCCACGTTGCCGTGTTTTCACTAGCACTAGCAACAGAACACATTTCAGACTTGAGGCAACTCTGACCTGTTCATCTAACAATCACGTCTAAATATACTCTGACAGTCACCTACTGCATGATATTTGAGACCTCTGAATGATCCTAGGTTCAGCAGAGACTTGAAGGGCATTCACTTTTCTTTCAGTAGGTCACTTAAGCTGATTACAAGACATATTTTGCTAAGACAAATACAGCTGCATAATGCTGCAATGCCAAGAGAAATCACATTGAGTGAGCAGGCATATTTGTATTATTAAGAACCCAGACAGGGGAAATAAAATTAAACAATGAGTGCTATACCTGCAATTCCTAAGTAGGTTGCTGAGGAATATTTTAATATTTTACAGTCCTAGCTCTGGCTGATAATCAGGGTCATTTGCCCAAGCAACATGAATTTGGCAGACTTGTGGGTATCTATTTGTTTCTAAAGATTGCTTGATCCACAGCATGAATAGATGTACACAATAACCCCAATGGTTACCTCCCATTTATCTGCGGTCACAGGCAAGGTCCTCGGCTATATTAATCTGGTAAAGAAGTACACCTAATAGATAAATTGTATATTTAAACTGATTGTGTCACTTTGCCTATGGGAACAAAGTGGCAAAGTCTATTTAAAGTCCACCCTCAACCCTACTTATACTTACTATTCTCTATTATCTGCCTCCGCTGTTCTTTCACAGCTGCCACAAAATACCCAGTACATCCAGATAGAGGGTGGTCATGGTGCAGTGCTCAGATCTAAGTGTCCAATCATTAGGTCCATACTGTATCACGTGAGGGAGGAGGTAATATCATTAACACTGTGTAAACTCTAACATCATTTGATATGGAGCTTACACAGGCTTTGGGTTATGGAGAAATGGAGCAGTGGGGGAACATGTAAAAGATAAAGATATGTAGGTTGGGATGTGAGCATTTAAAGAAATTTAACCTGTTCCTGCCCGGCCTATGGGCGGATGATGCCTACACAAACATCTCCTTGATCCAGGGGGATGTCATATGATGATACGGACCGTGCAGTGGCGTGATCTGTTACTGGCTGCATCCACCGGACACAACCGATGACTTATCACCGGCCCGCTGCTTGTACCATGTGCCGCTGTAACCAATTACAGCAGGTCACATGATAGTTGTAAACAATGGATGGCTTCCTTTCAAGCCATCCATTGTATACAATTGTGTTGCTAGCTGTGATTGGTCACTGTAATCACACGGAACATACTGGGCCAAACACAGCCCATCTGTGCCATGTGATCAGCTAATCACAACAAACTGAATGAATCAATTTCATTCAGTAAAATGTTTGCATATAGCAATGAAATTCATTGCTATATGCAAACATAATATGTAAAAAAATAAAAATTCTAATCACTTCCCAGAGTAATGTTACTATGGTAACAGTATATTGCTCTGTTCAAAGTATGTTAAAAAAAATTGTTAAAATATATAAAATTGTATGAAACTTGTCTCGTTATATGACAATGGTA
>BLSH010497386.1:367818-379748 GCA_018402905.1 Glandirana rugosa
ATGGTAACAGTATATTGCTCTGTTCAAAGTATGTTAAAAAAAATTGTTAAAATATATATATATATATATATATATATATATATATATATATATATACAGTGGATACAAAAAGTCTACACACCCCTGTTAAAATATCAGGTTTCTGTGATGTAAAAAAACGAGACAAAGATAAATTATTTCAGAACTTTTTCCACCTTTAATGTGACCTATAAACTGTACAACTCAATTGAAAAACAAACTGAAATATTTAGGGGGGGGGGGGTAAAAATAAAAAACGAAAATAATGTGGTTGCATAAGTGTGCACACCCTCCTATAACTGTGGATGTAGATGTGTTTAGAATTAAGCAATCACATTCAAACATATGTTAAATAGGAGTCAGTACACACCTGCCATCATTTAAAGTGCCTCTGATTAATCCTGAATAAAGTTCAGCCATTCTAGCAGGTCTTTCCTGACATTTTCTTAGTCACATCCTACAGCAAAAGCCATGGTCCGCAGAGAACTTCCAAAGCATCAGAAGGATCTCATTGTTAAAAGGTATCAGTCAGGAGAATGATACAAAAGAATTTCCAAGGTGTTAGATGTACCATGGAACACAGTGAAGACAGTCATCATCAACTGGAGAAAATATGGCACAACAGTGACATTACAAAGAACTGGATGTCCCTCCAAAACTGATGAAAAGACGATAAGAAAACTGGTCAAGGAGGCTGCCAAGAGGCCTACAGCAACATTAAAGGAGCTACAGGAATATCTGGCAAGTATTGGCTGTGTGGTACATGTGACAACAATCTCCCGTGTTATTCATATGTCTTTGCTATGGGGTAGAGTGGCAAGACGGAAGCCTTTTCTTACAAAGAAAAACATCTAAGCCCAGCTAAATTTTGCACACATCTGAAGTCTCCCAAAAGCAAGTGGGAAAATGTGTTATGGTCTTTTGAAACCAAGGTTGAACTTTTTGACCATAATTCCAAAAGATATGTTAGCCCCAAAAACAACACTGCACATCACCAAAAGAACATCATACCAACAGTGAAGCATGGTGGTGGCAGTATCATGTTTGGGGCTGTTTTTCTTGAGCTGGAACAGGGGCCTTAGTCAAGGTAGACTCTGCTAGAAAGCTGAACATGATGAAGAATTTTATCTTTCAGCAACGACCCAAAGCACACATCCAAATCAATAAAGGAATGGCTTCACCAGAAGAAGATTGAAGTTTTGAAAAGGCCCAGCTAGAGCCCAGACCTGAATCCAATTGAAAATCTGTGGGGTGATCTGAAGGGGGCTGTGCACAGGAGATGCCCTCGCAATCTGACAGATTTGGAGTGTTTTTGCAAAGAAGAGTGGGCAAATATTGCCAAGTCAAGATGTGCCATGCTGATAGACTCCTACCCAAAATGACTGAGTGCTGTAATAAAATCAAAAGGTGCTTCAACAAAGTATTAGTTTAAGGGTGTGCAGACTAATGCAACCATACTATTATTTTTTTAAATTCCCTCCACCTAAAAGATTTCACTTTGTTTTTCAATTGAGTTGTACAGTTTATAGTTCACATTAACTGCTGCAATACTGGGCGCATTCCCCCTACCTGCGCAGACCAATTTTAAGCTTTCAGTGCTGTCGCATTTTGAATGACAATTCCACGGTCATGCTACACTGTATCCAAACAAATTTTTTATCATTTTTTTTCCCACAAATAGAGCTTTACTTTGGTGGTATTTGAGGTTTTTAGATTTTGCTGAGGCAGTACTGATTGGCACTGATGAGGCGGTACTGTTGAGGTGGCACTGATGGGCACTGATAGGTGGCACTGATAAGCAGCATTGATAGGTGGCACTGATATGCAGCACTGATGGGCACTGATAGGTGGCACTGATGGGCACTCATAGGCGGCACTGATGGGCACTAATAGGTGGCACTGGGCACTGATATGTGGCACTGCTGGGCACTGATAGGTGGCACTGATGGGTAGCACTGATAGGCGGCACTCCCTATTGGGCATACCTGATGGTCCTGGGTGGCATCCCTGATGATCCTACATGGACATCCTTGGGGGGGGGCTGCACTGATAATCAATCAATGCAGACCCCCCCTGTGAGGAGAGAAACCGACAACCTCCCCTCTACTCGCGTCAGCGCAAGTACAGGAAAAGCTGTTACACGGCTTTTCCTGTTTACAGAGTGATCAGCTGTGATAGGACACAGCTGACCATGTGGTAAAGAACCTCCGTCAGAGGCTCTTTACCGTGATCGGAGTTGTGGTGTGTCAGAGTGACACACCATAGCACCGATCCCTGCGCTGCACGCGGGCATGTGATCACAGGTTATTCAAAAAGACGTCATATGACGTCCAGTCAGGATAACTGAACCACCTCCCGCCCAACCACTTCCCGTCCGGCCTATAGCAAAATGACCTGATCACTGCCACAACTGTTATATGATGTTGCTGTACTGCATTGGTAACAGTATGTAAAAAAATAAATAAATTGTTTCTTTGTTTTCCAAAAAATTAGGACAAAACAATTACAACTTCAAAAAACCCACCATGCCTCTTACTAAATACCTTGGACTGTCTACATTCCAAAAAGGGGTCATTTTGGAGATATTTCCACTGTCCTGCCATTTTTGAGGCCTCAGGAAATGAGATAGGCCGTCAGTACATCAGGATTGATCAATTTTCAGATATATACCATATTTTGTGGACTGTATAACTTTCTTACAGACCAAATAATATACACTGATTTGGGTTACTTTCACTTAAGAAATGTAGCAGAATACATTTTGGCCTAAATTCATGAAGGAAGATTATTTATTTGCAAAATTTTATAACAGAAAAACGTGTTTTTTACAGAATTTTCAGGTTTATTTTGCAAAAACTAAAAAACCCAGTGGTGATTAAATACCATCAAAAGAAAGCTCCATTTGTGTGAACAAAATGATAAAAACTTAGTTTGGGTACAGTGTTGCATGACTGTGCAATTGTCATTTAAAGTACAACAGCACTGAAAGCTGAAAATTGGCCAGGGCAGGAAGGGAGTAAAAGTGGCCAGTATTGAAGTAGTTAAAGAATAATTCCAGGTATGGCTATATTATACATAGTTACATTGGTCAAGTTTGAACTAATGTAACAACGTATATAGTGTAGCACCCTGGTCTTGAACAGGAGTGCTGTCAAATCTAGTTTGCTGGGTGGTGACTAGCCTGGCCAATTGTTAGAAAATCTCCTGATTCTTTTCCTAACTCTGAGTTGGATGCATCTCTCTCCTCTGCCATTGGGTGGCACTGCTGCTTATGGCATTGGAATGATAAGGTACATATGAACTTGGAATATGAGTGGCTAGGCTGCTCTAGCCAAATGACATGGGTTTTCTTGAGCCCCATAGCTTGCTGGGAGAGCCTATTTATTTGGGAGAAGTCAGGTGATCAGCAGTGTTCTGTGCCACCTGGATGGCTGTCTGGATGGACGTGTGTTGAAAACTCCCGGCTGCTAGGCCAGAAGCCTGAGGCCTATCCGGGAGCACCTGGTTGCTAGGCAGTCTGAGGCCTATCCAGGACAAGAAGCAGCAGCGGGGGGATGGGGCTTCATGTCGGAAGCCTAACCAAGTTGCACGGGCTCTGCCAGCCGGAGAACCCCTCTTTGTTGGAAGTGAAGGGACAGAGTTGCTAACGGAGGACAACCATTCCTGTCACCAGAGGCAAAGTGTGAACCAGGGTCAGAGGTAAAGGGGAAACTGTCGCCCTCAAGAGACAACGCTCCTGTTATCAGAGTCTGAGAGAGTACCAGAGCAGCCTTTTTCACTAACCAGGGATGGTGTAGAAGTTGGGAAAGTCTCAGTGGAAGTCAAACTAGTATAAACAGTATAGAGAGGGTGACGCTTGCAAGAGAGTTGAGCAGTTGGGCTGAAGAGCCGAGTAAGGGACCCAGCAGGTCAGCATGGGGACACTCAGAAGGTACAGCGGTTGGCTGTGTGAAGTTCAAGGGACCCAGTGGCAGTGGGATTCCAAGGAAAGACTGTGAGTTCAAGTTCATGATGCTGCAGAGGGAGGCTGTGAGATCAAGGCCAGATCTACACAATGTGGATACCTAGTTTGGTATGTGTGTTGAAGTCAGAAGTACAAGTTCAATACCAAAGATCGTAGTTCTTGTCAAGCACAGTTCAGTTGGAAGGCCTGTGGGACTATACAACTACCTTAGCGTCCTATTTTTGTGAGTCTCGGAGACTGCTAAGTGCTTTTGCACCTATCGAAAGGGTGTCCTGGCCCTGACCCTCTCACCCCAGTTCTTTAAGAGAAAAATAAATTTCTTTTGTTCTGCATCATCAAAGTGTCTGGCGCCAACTCAATTCTTCTATCTGCACCCACCATGCCTAGTACCCACCCTAAGAAGATTGATGTCAGCGCTCTCTGACTCTGAAGTTCACCATAAGCTCTTCAGTGGTCAGGGCCACAGCTACAATACCCTATCCTACCACTCTGCCTTGTCCAACCAGAGAACATGTTTTATTAATTCAGAAATTGTAAAGAATTCTTTGAAGGGTGCTCGTGCTGAGCATCTAACTTCCTGTGTCCAGTGAGCAGGAGAGCAACCGCTTGGTGCAAGAACGGAAAGCAAGTGGAGATAACTAAAGTAGTGGTGATTTACAGCTTCCAGAGGCATCAACCATGGTATAGACATAGTTACATTGGCCCAAGTTGGATAATAGTACATGTGTAATATAATGTATATGTGCATATATGTATAATATACAGTAGCCATGCCTGGAATTATTCCTTATTCACTTTGATCTGAGTGGGCAAAGTGAAAGGGTTTCTTTAAATTGACCTAATTGTGTTATTATGTGATTATGGTTGAATGGAGTAGGCCGATGCACTACAGTAATGCCTGGATGAAACACTGATGTCCTCAGCAGGTAAGCTGTGTACTTTAAATAAATGTTTAGTCTTCACCATGGACCCCCGGGCTTTGGGTTTTGCCACAAGATACTTGCAGATCTCAGCCTTAAGGCCTGCACAACTGGCCACAGCTGATATGCAGGTGGGCAGCCGACTTGAAATACTAAATCATCAGCAAAAAATGTAAAACAAGCAGAGAGCAGGGCATACCGCTAATAATGAAACACAGGCAGAAGTTGCTGAAAATGAAGACAAAGTGATCCATGAGACAGGCCAGACTTATAACCAGAATGACATAAGCAGTCACAGAATATGAAGTGCTAAATAAGACCAGGTGGAACATTTTGCTCAGAGGCAGAAAAGTGAAGCATTGCACTCACATCTCCAGTTCTACTTAGGTCTACCCTTCGCACATTTCATTTAATGGTGGTCTAACCAGTTTTGTGCACTACTGGGGTGATTCATTAAACATAATTCTGGCATTGTAATTGTACATAGAACTCTTGTGCCAAATTCAATAAAAAGTGCAACAGTTCCATAGCTATTTCCAATGTGTGTGACAGTTTCATAGGAATTCATTCACTAAAGATGGGTCAATCTGCAAAGGAAGCTTAGTAAATGAGGCGCTGACTTCCATCATAGAGCCATGTGCAAACTTAAATGGTTTTTTTTTGTTTTGTTTTGTTTCCTTTACACAAGATTGTGTATTCTATGCAACGAGAAATTTCATCACATGTACTAAACTCTGGGAAAAATTTCCTTGCGATGTCCAACTTCCCTTGCAAAGTAAATAGTCTGTTTACCTTTAGTAAATCAACCCCATAGGGGGAGATTTACTAAAGGCAAATAAAATGAAAGAATGCAAGGGCTTGAAAGCACCAAAGCAAAACAAAATGCCAGAAACCTTGTTAACCATGTCTTAAGTTGATGATGAATCAATTAGGAACCATCAAATCATAGCCCTTGATTGCAATGGAAAATATATTTTAAAAAAATGAATAATAACATATATAAACAATATGGGCCAAGAAAGCCCAGGCAATAATGATATGAACAATACAATGTGGGAAGCCCAGAGTGTTAGAAACTGACAACTGCTAGAACTATGAAGGTGCCACGTAGTAACCGGAGGGGACAGAGGTAGTCGCCTGTGATAGCTACTGTGCATGTACCTTACCGAGTGACATCAGTGGCTTTCACTTCCAAGTTTGGGATCTATCCCTGCTGTTTCCAGGGACCAGTGACAGTGGCTCCTTCTATCACAAGTGCACTTCTATCCCTAACCCGGTGGCCAGGGCTGGGGCCTCTCTGGTTACCACATGGCAACTCCTGGTCCTCTGATGCCCAATGTGAAATGCCTGGCACATGCTGCAGTTGTGAGTGCATTTAATCTTTTAATAAATTGCTACACTATGGGGTATATCATTTTTTTTCTCCCTTTGTATATTTCTGCTGAGATTTACTAAAATGCGTGCATACAGAATCTGGCGCAGCTGTGCATAGTAACCAACCTTCTGGGTTTTATTGTCAAAGCTTAATTGAACAAGCTGAAGATATAAGCTGATTGGTTACCATGCACAGCTGCACCAGATTCTGTTTGCACCAGTTTTTGTTAACCCCCCCCCCCTTAGAGATCTTATTTGCAACACGTACCCAGTGTGTTGCTATGGCTGCATAAATTCATTAAGAAATATAGCCGTATCTGATATAAGGAAACTGAAGGTGAATAAGACTTATTTCATCCTGGATTAAATTGTCGCACGTTTAGCAATTCTGGAGCATCTTTGTGACAAATCTAAGTATGTTTGCTACAGATACATGCATCTGTGCACACAAAGCATTGGTCGTGTGGACGTGAGACACATATCCGCAGAGTGCGTGTGCTACTCTTTATGAATTGCAGGGTATATGTTTATGCCGTACCAAAGGTTTGTTATCCTGACAAAAAAAAATTTTAATGTAAATAAATGTATAAACTATAAATAAACATTTTTTTTCCAATTGATCCTTATTAAAAATTAATATGTAAGAGAGAGCAGAAGGGTTTCCTGCATATTCTCAGTCATTATTTTACATGCATACATCCATGTGAACTTATGACATGCATCTCACAATAAAATCAAATGTACGGCTTCCAAGAGCAATTTTATGAAGCAGTCTAGTGTAATAACTACTATCAATCTTAGGATATTAACTGTTCATCCTTGGTTTAGAGCAAACACTGCAGTAACAGACTGTTTTTCTTTTAGACAGACAACCTATAGAGATATAAAATTAGCTTGCGGCAAAGCCAATATCCCTGGATAAAACATGTGCACTTTGAGTAAGAAAATTAGCTGATAATCCCCTGTTTATTTGAAAAATTTTTAATAGGTTGTTAGAGAAAAAACTATAAAATCTTTTTTGAGAGTTCACCTTGGAGCTAATTGTGTTTAGAGAATTTTTTTCCTCTATGTGAAATGGAAAAAAAAAATGTACTTAGTGCTGGGGCTAAAGTTACACAAACAAAGAAAGGCCTATTTTTTCGCTATTTAGTTGCTTAAACCTATACATTGTTCCAATCCGTAACCGTAACAAAGTTACCGAGAGGCTCATCATTCAGCCAGCAAATAATCATGTTTTTTTCTCAGCTTGCAACAAATGCCAAACCTAATCCCCTTCCATAATCTAATAAATGGAAGTAAGTGTTGACAAATGTACCCTCAGTTAAAATACATGCAAAGAAACTTTTAGCCGCGATATATATTTCACACACACAAACTGTAGCTGAAAATACAGTTCAGTTAAAATGATGTATTGTGGTAAACTCCAGTTGGTCATGTATAAGAGCTTATACAAAAAGGTGAATAATTGTGAAGCACCAAAATCAATTCAGATTATATATAATTTATCTTACTTTAGTAAATTGAAATCTGATTTACCAAATACATTGAAGTGATCTGTTAATCTGGCAAAACGACATCCCTGTGTACTAGATTTTATAGACATTATCATTCAGATTTCATTCTAAATGGGTATAGAGTAATGCTGTGTACAAATACTACCATAATTGTAGTGCAATCTATTGCTAGGCTCCATCCCTGTGTCTATCCCATCAATATTAGTGGGAAAATAATCTGACCAGTTACCAGACACATAGGAGGGGAATTACTAAAACTGGAGAGTGAAAAATCTTGTGCAGCTGTGCATGGTAGCCAATCAGCTTATAACTTCAGCTTGTTCAATTAAGCTTTGACAAACAAACTGGAAGCTGATTGGTTTGTATGCAGAACTGTACCAGATTTTGTACTCTCCAGTTTTAGTAAATCAACCCCATATAGTGGACTCAATTGGATACCTATTTATTTAGATGGCACCGCCAAAATTCTGGTGCAACTGTGCATGGTAGCCAATCAGCTTCTAACTTCAGCTTGTTCAATAAAGCTTTGACAAAAAAACTGGAAGCTGATTGGATTCTATGCAGAGCTGTACCAGATTTTGTACAATCCAGTTTTAGTAAATCAATACCCTATAGTGGATTCAATTGGTTACTTATTTATTTAGTTGGCACCACCAAATATTAAAGTCAAAACTTTTATTTAGTTTTAGAATAGTGAATAGTTATGATTCCTGTTGTTACACGCAAAAGACAATGTGAGAGCAGAGTGTAATTAATTGGCAATAGTAGCATAATATTCAAAATATTATAGATCGCTACCATATACAACAACAAATATATAACAATCACTAGTAAATGCTTGCAGGACAACTATGGGTAATTATTGCTATAGAAAAAATCATCCATGCGTGTGCACCCTTATACTCCTGTCCCAGAACCAACATAATCTTGCCTTGTCAAAATATATGCATTATTCAGTCTTCAGTCAATCCAAAAGTTTTTACATTGCTGCAGTTACACTGCAAATTACTCAAGAATTAGCCCAAAATTTTCTCAGGAAAGTAATAGTATTTTTAAATGCCTATGAGTTATACATATTCATTGGCGGCTATGAAGGTTGGATAAAAAACGAATGAATACCTTAAATCCCATACTACATCTAGGAACACTAAAACAAAATACTCCCAGTATAAATACATACACACGTGAGTGCATACTAAAATAAGAAATATAATTTGGAACAGTGAATCATAATTGTAACAACAATTCAGTGGTAATGATTAAAAAATTAGTAAAGCTAAATCATTTAAATTGTACCTGTGTGGAGTGTGTTTGGGTTTAATTGATATCTGGAGAAATATGGCAAAAGTTAGAAAAAAGTGTAAAAAATGTTATGAAATATCAAGTACAGGTATCATGATGTCTGGAATAAATTTATCATATGTGGAAAATAAAAAAAAAAAACAGCAGAATGTCGTAAATATGTCATTATTTTAGTTTGCACTCTTTGCTCACCAATAAATAACACGGATATAAAATATAAAAATATTATATTCTGTAATAGTTTATGGTGTGTGCAGTGTGACTCGTTGCTCCTAAATTGCAAATCTCAGCAGCAGATTAATGTGCTGGTATATAGAGCAGTCAGTAAAACGAAATGAAAAATTCTACCAAAACAAACTAAAGCTTTGCCTTTCTATTTAGCAATTAAAAGACCTTGCCACCGCCCTATGCCTAACAAAATAAGCATAGTACGAAAAGGTGCTTATATAATAGTCAGGCTGCCTTTCTTAATAAATGTTGCACTGCCCAAAGTGCTGGAAATTGACTTTAAAGTGGCTGGGGAAGCTTTACAATCTGCACTGACTTTGCAGCTCACATGAAGCTTTTTTGGTCGCTATCGAGGCCTTGGTCAACTTTAGGACCAGGGAGGGGGAGCAGCTGAATCTTTTTGGAATGAACAGCCTTAAACAGTTTCAGAAGTGTTACAGGTGCTTAAAAATATAAAGTCTGCTTCTAGCATGGTGGTGGAGCAAAAAAATAAAGGCAACCAGAAAATGAACAACAGATGAGGTCATCCCTATCCTTTTCTTTCTCTAAGCATGTTCAGTGTTAGACAGTGCTGTGCAAAGCAGTAAAGCATTGATTTGCTTACAGTGCCACCCCCACTCTCAGTCTAATATCAAGAAGCAAAGCTATGGGTGTTTGATACAAAAATGATGTAGCAACCTCCTAGATAGGCTGTGACCATGATAGGTAAAGTTATTTTTGACTCCTCTGTAATCATTGGAGTAGCTGTTGATTTCTTTGGGCTGTTCTTGGATTTCACAGGCTGCAGGTTTGATTGTTTCCTTCTGCATTCTAGAGGCTTCTAGAACATAGAGACCTGGAAAGTCAAATGAGCAGCCTGACTGTTTATGGTGCTTAAGCCAATCCCTGTGGAATTATGCCCAGTACATGGCTGGAGGAGGGACTTAAATGTCTGAGGCCTTGAACAGCCCTGTTCTTGCCCTGCACGGAGAAGTCTCCAGGCCTTCTGAGGTAGTTTGCTGGTGTTTGCTGATGTTCATCGTGGTCCCAACAGAGGTCGGGAGCTGGAGCACCTATTCCTACGCCTCTTTGTAAATAAATAAGCAGTCTCTGGTCTGGAGGAATCACTAAAGAGTGTCTGGTGGAAGCTAGGAACTGAGCAGTTGTCCTGAAGCACAAAGATGTCTGAAGAAAACTGGGGAGTTCATTGGAAGAATAGACCTAAGCTCAAGATCTAAGTGACTTGTGTGTTGTTTAGAAGGATAAGTGCCAGCAGCAGCTCTTTCTGAGACAGCTCGTACAGGGTCTCAGCTCTGGCCATTCCGACTAACTCTTTACATAAAGACTGTTCCGGTATAACTTTACCTGTGCTAAAGCTAATTCTTGGAACCCAGCAGTGAACCTATAGACTGATCCAGTCTATCTTTACCTGTGCTAGACCTGCTTCATGGTCCCCAGCCATGCACCTATAGACTGTTCCAGTCTACCTGTACTTGTGCAGCAGCCATCATCATCATTAACTGTGCTGCAGTCATCATCACTACTTGTGCTGCATACCACCTCACTGTCCTCACTGTGAGATTGCACACTGCTTCGGTCTAACACCTGCCTTATAGTGTCAAGCTGTGAAAGATAGACAATGCTATTTCTGAAATTTTGCTAAAGAGAAGAGTGTCCTCTATCCACTGTGTCTAATTGTTGGAGTATCCCATACCACCACCCTCACTCCTCTCCCATCCCAAGTTCTACAAGCAATACAAACTACAAAGACACCCGCCTAGACTGTTTACTGAGCCAGAGTGAATGGACTGTTGCTTGTGTGGCTGGTGGCCTTTGAACTGTCTAGGAAAAAAACAAGGGTCTGAGGCCCCTTCAGGAGTAGCTTTACAATACATTTTGAATAAAAACATACAGCATTATATTTTGTTTTTCATATCTGTCTGATGTTTAGCTTTACCAAATATAGGAATTCAGATTTAGATATTTGGCATCAGAGAAAAAACTATCTATCACATGGAGAACAGAAATGGCTGTAAATTGTTGGAATATTAGAGGGAGGAGGAGGTTACTATATGATCAGTTATTAGGAAAAAAAAAAATCAGAGAGACAACCAAATGTGTTTCTATATTTCTAAAGGGAATTGCACAAAAATTCTGGGAGAGCAAACTGCAACTTGTACACTGTGTGCAGAATTATTAGGCAAATGAGTATTTTGACCACATCATCCTCTTTATGCATGTTGTCTAACTCCAAGCTGTATAGGCTCGAAAGCCTACTACCAATTAAGTTACTTTGCGAACTAACAAGCTACTAGTGCGAAGTCTTCGAACCGTTAAAATTCTCACGACGTAGGGAGACGTTCTATAGAGTGATAAAAACTGAAAAGCCTCGGACAGTTCAGGAAGAAAACTGGGTAAAACGGTTTCCTTTCCTTCAACGGATTATTAATACGTGTGGACTATATCCCACAACTACAGTAATTTGGTGTGGGGAAGAGTAATGACTCTACGTGTAGTGGATTATACGAATTAACCATCATCCGAAAGCTCGGATATGTCGAACCTCAATCTGTTGTACGTATTTCTCCTACTACACCAGTTTTATGAGTAAACGGATTATTAAGACGTGTG
>BLSH010497386.1:430176-443300 GCA_018402905.1 Glandirana rugosa
CCATTTTTTTATTTGATTTTAATTTATTTTCCCTATCCCCATTTATTTGTAGGGCACTTGCCCTAGTTTGAAGATGATTTTGGAACAGTTATATGGTTTCTACCGTTAATTAATACTTTTCAGACACAGTTTGAAGATGATCCACATTCACCTCCATTTTTGCTTTTTTTTGTTTTTATTTTTTTAAAAATATTTAAAGTTATTTCCCTGTCCCCATTTTTTTTGTAGGGCACTTGCCCTACCCTTACCCCCATTTTACTTCCTTTTGCAGCCCTCTGGGGCTTTCCAGGACTTTGCTACAGCCATTTTTGTGCCTAAAAGTTCGGGTCCCCATTGATTTCAATGGGGTTCGTTGTCCGTGCGATCGTTCGGGTTCCGTCCCGACCCGGACCCGGACTTTGTCCCGAAGTTCGGACGGACCAGCAGAACCCGAACGTCCAGGTGTTCGCTCAACTCTAGTTATAAAGCCATCTCCTACTGCATTAGGGAGAGGTTCCTGTTGGTGCTCTAAAGGAAGAGTTTATTGTTCTAAAAACATCTACTACTGCATTAGCCGGTTTGATTCACATCCCTTGCCTGGCGCATGTGCTGAATTTGGTGGTGCAGAAATTTCTAAAAAACTACCCGGATATGTCAGAGCTATTATAATAGCAAATCCAGCAGTTTCTTGATCCAGAGAACGGCTGAGGAGCAGAAGGAGTTGCTGTGTTGTGCATGGGCTGGAATCAGGAGTGAAGAGGAGCCAGGGCCAGGCCATACCTTCCCTAATCCCTGCCTGAGAGCTGGCGAGAGACAGCGCCTGAAGTAAGAATACTTGAGCAAGCTATTGGAATCTCTGGACAGGAGGTGCAATGAATAAAGAATCAATCAAATTGCTGGATCAAGAAACTGCTGGATTTGCTATTATAATACCCCATCTGTGATCTTATGTCTTGGAATTACTGCACTTGTCTGCATTTCCGTCACTCTATTCAGCTCCAAAACCAAGGTGCCATGGCTTCATGAAGTCTATGCAGCTCCGGTGCATAGACTCCCAATTGTAGTTACTGTGGTGCCATGGCTTTATAGAGTCTGTGCAACACTGGGAGCCATTGTATTTACTGTGTCCTTGGCATTGGACACCCAGGTATTGATAAGAAGGCGGTGGTACATATACAGCCCTGACAAGTACATATTTGGAGCCCTCATCATCTATCTGGATTTTATGTGCATCGTCTCATTTTTCCTCCAGCTGTGTGATACAACCAAAGACTAAAGAAATTCATTACATTTTTAGACACATACAATACCTGTGTAACATCCCTGTAATCCAAAAAATCATTCATTCTGTCTTGCATATTGATTTAGTACCAACTGGCACCTTTACAGATTGAGACACTAAATGCCACTTATCCCATGGCATACACATTACTACCAACAGGCCATTTTCACTGGATATCTGAATAACACTCAGAGCAGTGAGGAAGAGCCCTGTCTTGGAGGGGGTAGACAGGTGAAGTCTTTAGTGCTTCCGATGCTCTGTCAAAATAGCCAATTCATCAAAATCTACAATCACGTCACTTCCAGTTACTCTCCAGCATCATTAATTGAAGATTTCGACGAGTTTGCGGTATAACGAAGGAAGCGGAGGACTCTGGTGGTTCCCAATTTGGATGAGCTGGTTTCTTAACTATTTCTGGTGAGAGTCAGTGTGTTTACATAGCTCACGTGGTGAAATCGGTGGAGGAAATCCCATGTTTGAGATGTCACAATATGGACAGTTTGTCACAGAACTGATTCATTCATTTGTTATATGGGACATTTGATTGCACATGCACTTTACACTGTTTAGACATTTGGTTGATGTTTAATACTATATGAATTGTATATATGCATTTTAGCGCTGCTGGAAAAACTATCATTTACTTTTTCCCTTTTTGATTTGTAACTTTGTTTAAAGCAGCAGCTTATTGTTGAGACATTAACAGCACTTAATGTGATTTCACGTTTAATTAGCGTGGTGATCCTTTATATATTAATAGTGGAGTTTCAGCTGCAGCATGCACGGGTCAGTCGCTCTGTGGAATAGCACCACTTTACCACCAACGAGTGGGCCTCCATGTGAGACCTGTGTACCATATTGCGGTGTTTCGAGTACTCCCCAAACATGGACAGTGCCGATGACACTGTTCTCAGCATTACTATCCCACTTCTATGTCTCCTTGAAAAACACTTTGGGTGATGATGGAAGAGGATGTGGCACAGGAGGAGGAGGAAGAGGGGTAATTTCCATGGTTATCAGGCCAGTCATTCACAAGTGGCTCGGAGGGTGGGTTCCTGCACCAGCATAGGCTAGGTCAAAAATTTTCAAGCCAGGGGACATTTCTGGAGGATGAGGAAGACGAGGATGATGATGAGGAGGAGGAGGAGGAGGAACCGTGTTCACAGCAGGGTGGTACCCAATGCAGCTCGTGGGCATCACTGGAGCGTGGCTGGGGGGATACAGAGGATACAGATGATACACCTCCCACAGAGGACAGCTTGTCTTTGCCTCTGGGCAGCCTGGCACACATGAGCGACTACATGCTGCAGTGTCTACTCAACGACAGCCGAGTTGCCCACATTTTAACTTTGCTGATTACTGGGTGGCCACCCTGCTGGATCCCCGTTACAAGGACAACGTGCCATCCTTAATTCCCTCACTGGAGCGTGATCGGAAGATGCGCAACTACAAGCGCACTCTGGTAGACACACTGCTGAGGGCATTCCCAAATGACACGGGGGGCTCAGTGGAAGCACAAGGAGAAGGCAGAGGAGGAGGAGGAGGAAGAGGTCACCAACGCAGCTGTGGCACCACCAGCATCTCAGAAGGCAGGGTTAGCATGGCCGAAATGTGGAAAAGCTTTTTCAGCAGCACGCCACCACAAACAGCACCACCAGCTGATAGGCAACGTCTTAGCAGGAGACAGCATTTCAGCAATATGGTGGAACAGTATGTGTGTACACGCCTACATGTACTGACTGATGGGTCTGCCCCATTCAACTTCTGGGTCTCCAAATTGGCCACATGGCCCGAGCTTGCCCTTTATGCCTTGGGGGTGCTGGTCTGCCCTGCAGCCAGTGTATTGTCTGAACGTGTGTTTAGTACGGCAGGGGGCCTTATCACAGACAAGCGCAGCCGCCTGTCCACAGCCAACGTGGACAAGCTAACCTTTATTAAAATGAACCAGGCATGTATCCCACAAGACTTGTCTGTACCTTGTGCAGAATACACATTTAGACCGGCCTCACACAGCCATTGGTATCCTTTTTTTTTTTTGAATATGTCTCAATACTTTGGGGGCTACCCCAATTCTAAAAAAAAAACCAAACAAACAAAAAACAGTGTTGGCTACCTCCTCCTCCTCCTCCTCCTCCTCCTCCACCACTGCCACTTCCACCTACACTGCCACGGTCACGGCCTAGTCAACCTCTAGGCTCCTACTCCACATCCACCTCCTCCTCCCATTTTTATTTTTTTTATGGGATTTTAAGTTATTTCCCTATCCACATTTGTTTGCAGGGCACTTGTCCTACTCTTACCCCCATTTTGCTTCCTTTTGCAGCCTTCTAGCCCTTTCCATGACTTTTTTACAGCCATTTTTGTGCCCAAAAGTTCGGGTCACCATTGACTTCAATGGGGTTCGGTGTCCGGGGTCAAGTTCGGATCGAGTTCGGTGCCGAACCCGAACGGTTTCACAAGATTCTGCCGAACCCGATGAACTCGAAGATCCAAGTGTCCGCTCAACTCTAAACAGCTCCACAATGTGATGGAACTGCTCTCTGGTCTTCCATGATGGCTGCCTCATTGGCATTGTGCCTCACCCTCACTTTTCTCCTCTGCTCTATCTGGCACCCAAGCCACGTCAGGGACCTCATCATCATCATCTCCTCCATCCTCATTACCACTGGAGACAACATGGCAATACACTGCAGGTGGGGGAACAACAATTTGTATACCAGTGTTCCCCCCTCTCTGTAGGCTCATTTTCCTGCCTTCCTCAACTTTTAGAACCAACATCTGAATTGAGTAATGGCTGTGCATCGTCAAGGAGCAAGTGACTGACGCTGTGTTCAAATAGCGCCGCTGACTCCTCCATGCCTGATGCTGGGGCTATGGCATGAATAGCCGTGGACAAGGAGTCAGGTAATCCACTGAACTATATGGCATTAAACTTGCAGTAACGCAATGAAATATATGGCGTTAAACTTGCAGTAACACAATGAAATATATGGCATTAAACTTGCAGTAATGCACAGAACTATATGGCGTTAAACTTGAAATAACACACAGAACTGTATGGCACTAAACTTGCAGTAATGCACAGAACTATTTGACATTAAACTTGCAGTAAGGCACAGAACTATATGACGTTAAGTTTGCAGTAACACATTGAAATATATGGCGCTAAACTTGCAGTAACGCAATTAAATATATGGCGTTAAACTTGCAGTAACACAATGAACTATACGGCACTACATGTGCAATAACGCAAAGAACTATATGCCATTAAACTTGCAGTAACGCAATGAAATGTAAGGCGCTAAACTTGCAGTAACACACAGAACTATATGGTGTTAAACTTGCAGTAACGAAATGAATTATATGGCATTAAACTTGTAGTAACGCAATTAAATATATGTCATTAAACTTGCAGTAACGCACAGAACTATATGGCGTTAAACTTGCAGTAATGCAATGAACTATATGGCGTTAAACTTGCAGTAATGCACAGAACTATATGGGGTTAAACTTGCAGTAACGCAATGAATTATATGGCATTAAACTTGTAGTAACGCAATTAAATATATGTCATTAAACTTGCAGTAACGCACAGACATATATGGCGTTAAACTTGCAGTAACGCAATGAACTATATGGCGTTAAACTTGCAGTAATGCACAGAACTATATGGGGTTAAACTTGCAGTAACGCAATGAATTATATGGCATTAAACTTGTAGTAACGCAATTAAATATATGTCATTAAACTTGCAGTAACGCATAGAACTATATGGCGTTAAACTTGCAGTAACGCAATGAACTGTATGGCGTTAAATTTGCAGTAATGCACAAAAATATATGGGGTTAAACTTGCAGTAGCGCAATGAAATATATGGCATTAAACTTGCAGTAATGCACAGAATTATATAGCGTTAAATTTGCAGTAACGCAATGAATTATAAGTTGTTAAACTCGCAGTAACGCACAGAACTATGTGGCGTTAAACTTGCAGTGACACACAGAACTATATGGCGTTAAACTTACAGTAATGCACAGAACTATATAGCGTTGAACTTGTAGTAGCACAATGAACTATAAGGCGTTAAACTCGGAGTAACGCACAGAACTAAAGTATCTCACAAAAGTGAGTACACCCCTCACAGTTTTGTAAATATTTTAATATATCTTTATATGTGACAACACTGAAGAAATTAAACTTTGCTACAATGTAAAGTAGTAAGTGTACAGCTTGTATAACAGTGTAAATTTGCTGTGCCCTCAAAATAACTCAACACACAGCCATTAATGTCTAAACCGCTGGCAGCAAAAGTGGGTACACCCCTAAGTGAAAATGTCCAAAATTGGGTCCAACTAGCCATTTTCCCTCTCCGGTGTCATGTGACTCATTAGTGTTATAAGGTCTCAAGTGTGAATGGGGAGCAGGTGTGTTAAATTTGGTGTTATCGCTCTCACTCTCTCATACTGGTCTCTGAAGGTTCAACATGGCACCTCATGGCAAAGAACTCTCTAAGGATCTGAAAAAAAGATGGTCATAAAGTTGGCCTAGGCTATAAGAAGATTGCCAAGACCCTGAAAATGAGCTGCAACATGGTGGCCAAGACCATACAGCGGTTTAACAAGACAGGTTCCACTCAGAATAGTCCTCGCCATGGTCGACCAAAGAAGTTGAGTGCATGTGCTCAGCATCATATCCAGAGGTTGTCTTTGGGAAATAGATGTATAAGTGCTGCCAGCATTGCTGCAGAGCTTGAAGGGGTGGGAGGTCAGCCTGTCAGTGCTCAGATCATATGCCGCACACTGCATCAAATTGGTCTGCATGGCTGTCATCCCAGAAGGAAGACTCTTCTAAAGATGATGCACAAGAAAGCCCAAAAAAAGATTGCTGAAGACAAGCAGACTAAGGAAATGGATTACTGGAACCTTGTCCTGTGGTCAGATGAGACCAAGATAAACTTATTTGGTTCAGATGGTGTCAAGCATGTGTGGTGGCAAACAGGTGAGGAGTACAAAAACAAGTGCGTCTTGCCTACAGTCAAGCATGGTGATGGGAGTGTCATGGTCTGGGGCTGCATGAGTCCTGCTGGCACTGGGGAGCTACAGTTCATCGAGGGAACCATGAATGCCAACATGCACTGTGACATACTGAAGCAGAGCATGATCCCCTCCCTTTGGAGACTGGACCTCAGGGCAGTATTCCAACATGATAACGACCCCAAACACACCTACAAGACAACCACTGCCTTGCTAAAGAAGCTGAGGGTAAAGGTGATGGACTGGCCAAGCATGTCTCCAGACCTAAACCCTATTGAGCATCTGTGGGGCGTCCTCAAATGGAAGGTGGAGCAGCGCAAGGTCTCTAACATCCACCAGCTCCGTGATGTCATCATGGAGGAGTGGAAGAGGACTCCAGTGGAAACCTGTGAAGCTCTGGTGAACTTCATGCCCAAGAGGGTTAAGGCAGTGCTGGAAAATAATGGTGGTCACACAAAATATTGACACTTTGGGCCCAATTTGGACATTTTCACTTAGGGGTGTACTCACATTTGTTGCCAATGGTTTAGACATTAATAGCTGTGGGTTGAGTTATTTTGAGGTGGCAGCAAATTTACACTGTTATACAAGCTGTACACTCACTAGTTTACAGTGTAGCAAAGTGTCATTTCTTCAGTGTTGTCACATGAAAAGATAGAATAAAATATTTACAAAAATGTGAGGTGTGTACTCACTTCTGTGAGATACTGTATATGACGTTAAACTTGCAGTAACACACAGAACTATATGGTGTTAAACTTGCAGTAACACACAGAACTATATACCGTATATACTCGTGTATAAGTCGACCCGTGTATAAGCCGACCCCCTACTTTTGCCCAAAAAATATGGGAAAACTTATTGACCCACATATAAGCCTAGGGTGGGAAATACAGCAGCCAGAACACAGGGATTTTAGCCAGAACACAGGGATTTTAGCCAGGACACTGGGATTTTAGCCAGAACACAGGGATTTTAGCCAGGACACAGGGATATTAGCCAGGACACAGGGATATTAGCCAGTACACAGGGATATTAGCCAGTACACAGGGATATTAGCCAGGGCACAGTGATATTAGCCAGGACACAGGGATTTTATCCAGGACACAGAGACTGTAGCCAGAACACATAAGGGATGAGTAAGGTAGTTTCACATTAAACAGAGCAGTGCTGCTTCTAAGAGCCGTTCTGTGCTTGTAACTGTGACTAATCACATTGGAATGTAGAGAATGCTGAGAGAGAGCTGCAGCTCTTCACTGAGATCAGGAGGTGGGCGGGACTGAACAGCTAACATCAGCTTGTCCTGCCCACCTCCCGACATCAAGCTGAAAATATGACACCTCTTTCAGCATTCTCTACATTCCAATGTGATTAGTCACAGTTACAAGCACAGAACGGCTCTTAGAAGCAGCACGGCTCTGTTTAATGTGAAACTACTGATCACCCACAAACACTGACTCGGGTATAAGCCGAGGGGGGTCTTTTTCAGCACAAAAAATGTGCTGAAAAAATCGACTTATACCCGAGTATATACGGTAGCATTAAACTTGCAGTAACGCACAGAAATATACAGTGTTAAACGGTCACTACACTGACACTATCTGAGCAGTCCCTAGATGCACACTAATGTAAAGATGAACGGTGTTCAATACACTGCAATCACACTATCTGAACTGTCCCTACTCTATATACACACTAATGCAAAGATGAATGATGGTCGTCACTACATTCACACTGACTATCCCTAGATTGACACTAAACTAATATTCTACACTGACAATAGAATCACAATAGCACATTAACTGTCTAGTAGCACTGAACAGAGAGCCCTGTTCTATCTCTCTCCATGCTGATATCACACTGAAAATGTCTGCTATTGAAAATACTTTTATAGTGTGGGGCGGGACTAAGAGCAATAAGCCATGATTGGAAATAGTCATCATGATAGTGTCCAATCATGGCTCTGACAGTGCTCTGTGCCCTGATTGGGTGAAGCTTTCACTGCTTCAGCCAATCGGGCTTTTAATGCACTGTGCAGCGGCGTAGTGCATTGTGGTAATTCGGCGGGTCGAACAAACATTTGAACGCCTTAATAATTTGAGTGTTCGGCAAATGGGCGACCAGTCAATGTTCAGGCCATATTCATGATCGGGTCTTTACTGATTGTTGTGCTAGAGGCTTAGCAGGGAGTGTGTCAGACCTCTGTAGAGAGACCACTGCTTCCACATAAAGAGAAAAGGTTCATCTCTGCAGCATGCATTGCAGGGAACAGCCTTTTCTACTCTGTGCCTGTGTCTGCTTACCAAAGAAAACACTTTTTTAGATTTATCTGAAATGTTTTGAGCTGATTTGAACATAAAGTTTAATTGGGTTGTAAGTTTGCCATTGCACTATACTTTATAAGTATATGTAAAAATGCCACTGTGTGAAATTTTCACAACATATCAGGATTGGCCACTAACCTACAAGATAGAACACACAGAGTTATGTCATAGACGGTTCAAATCCTGGTCGGTTCAGCAGAAACTGGTTTAGATTTGAACCGTGTTTGGGCAGGATGAATGTATCAAGTTGATCAACCGATCAACTTGGATACAACCAGCCTGCTGGTCTCACCTGCGATTATCACTAGCGGCTGCTATAGCCGCTAGTAATATTCACTGTCTTCTCCCAACGGGAATGACATGCAACAAGAGGATCAGATGTTCTGACCTCAATTGTAACATACACTATATTGCCAAAAGTATTGTGACGCCTACCTTTACATGCACATGAACTTTCATGACATCCCAGTCCGTAGGGTTCAATATTGAGTTGGCCCACCCTTTGCAGCTATAATAGCTTCAGCTCTTATGGGAAGGCCGCCCATAAGGTGTAGGAGTGTATCCATGGGAATGTTTGACCAATTTTTCCAGAAGCGCATTTGTGAGGTCAGGCACTGATGTTGGACAAGAAGGCCTGGTTCGCAGTATCTGCTCTAATTCCTCCCAAAGGTGTTCTATCGGGTTGAGGTCAGGACTCTGTGCAGGCCAGTCAAGTTCCTTCATCCCTACGGACTAAGACTGAGATGCCATTAAAAGTCATGTGCATCAGGTGTCGCAATACTTTTGGCAATATAATGCATTGAAAGAAAAAGAAAAGGCATGACTGCCCAGCAACTAACATTTTTAGGCATTTAGCAATGGTAGCCTAAATGTTTGTTTCAAGACTTTCTTTTAAATACATAGCAGTATGTAGGTTCTTAAAGGAGAAGTCCAGCCAAAGCTTGTTTGGCTGGGCTTCTCCTATAGAATGCGATATTCGATCGCTCGGTTTTCAGTATAGAAGTGCCTGGGGACAGATGCAGCATCAGATATCGATGCTGCATCCACCTAGGTAAGTATAAATGAGGAAAAAAAAAATACCGTACTTCTCTTTTAAATGTCAACAATGTGGGCACATCTACCTACCACCTCCTGCATCTTCATGCTGTCTGAATTGCACAGTAGATTTGTTCAATTCTATCATACCAGTAGATATGTTTTTTGTTGTAAACCTTTATGCAACTGGACTAAAGGGCCATACACATGTGGCGAATGTCAGGCGGTGTAGGCCGATTCAATAGAAACCGGGCATGCACGGCAGCCGGCCCAACAGACGTTGGCCATTTGTCTGGCTTCTGTAGAAGGGGCATGACCAAAAAAAGGTCTGTTGATTGGCACCCAACCAGAGCTCTCAGCCAATGGCTGAGATTGCTGACCGGTGTGCTCTAGCAGGGGCTGTCCCTTGTCAGAACACCATAGCTTAGCGGGGGAGATCTCTGTACTAACATTGGATTGTTAGTACTACAGCTGCTCCCGAGCTCTTCCGTTTTTTGTTTTTTTCGTTTAGCCCAGCGGGTTGAATGAAAAAAGAAACTGTTAGTGTGTACCGCCAGGCTTTAGGGTCCATTTACACCAGTGGGTGTGCGTTATGGCCTGTATAACATGTGCATGGTGTGCATCGTGTGATGTGTTGTTACATTTTTTTTTACATCAGAAAATGACACTTCATTAAATTCTATGCACAACAGCATATTGTGATGTGCTGCCTTGACAATGTTTTTTCTTTTGTTTTTACACAGCACACATCAACACACATTTATGTTGTGAACAGGGAATATGGAGAACAATCGTTTTCTATGTGTCCTTGTGTTGAGCCTGTATTGATCAATGTAGATTAACGCAGCTCAACGCACGTGGTGTGAACAAGTGTTTAAGCTTTATGGACAGATCTGTTCTCTCTCTCCATCCACACATACAAATCCTGCAATAACAAAACAGCTGGGCCTGAATGGATACATAACACTCATAATTGTACTAATCACTTGCTGTAAGCCTGCATAAGCAAATGGTTGATTGGCATTCCGAAGCTAATTATACAGGCAGAGGCAGAAGAGAATTATCATAGTTTACAGCTCCCACATCATATAAATCATTTTTCAAATGCTTAATAACAGTTTATTGGATGATAAAGCTGACACGAAGCATTTTATTTTTGTAGGTTTTATACATGAAATCAAATATTCAAATAAGAATTACCTGCCAAGAAGCGGCAACAGTTAAATTGGAAATTAAAATTCAATAGTAAAAAAACCAAGACAACCGCGATTATACAAACTGATTCCATTAAAATGTGATTAAATATTTTGAAGTGAATAGCCAAACTGCAAACTAATTCAAGCCTACAAATAATGACAGAAAAGTAAAGAAAATTAATTAAAGGTACAAGCAATAATGATCACTCCAGTCACTGCAGATTCTAAATGTCTTTTTAAGTGCAAAGAAAATAATGTTAATTTGAAGTCTTTTTAAGATGGCTTTTCAAATTAAAAAGTGTTTGTTGAAGTACCCCATCAATTACAGGAAAAATTGCACTCATTATATAGCACTATGCATAACACAAAGCAACATTTAATGCACCTATCCTCTGTTTTGTCTCCTGCATATAAAAGGATGATGGCCAAAACTTCATGTTCAAAATAGCACTGTACAAAGAAAAGATCACCTGAATTGTATTTAGGTGAATCTGACAGTTTATAACATTGTCCAACCATACTCTTTAAGCCTAGGTTCACATTGGAACGATTTGTCATGCGATTTGAGAGATCAAATCAGATGACAAGTCGCAGCCTATTAGCAGCAATGGCACTGTTCCAATCAGCGCGACACAGATTTTTCAGCGCCGTACCGATTTGCAAAAGTAGTACCTGCACTACTTTTGCCGATTTCAGGTGCGATTTCAATAGACATCTGTGCATGAAGCCACAGAGATGTCTATCAAGTAGCACCTGAAATCGCGCTGAGCTTGCTATTTTGAAATTGCGCTACTTCAAGTAAAGTAGCAGCGATTTCAAAGTAGCATCAATGTGAACCAGGACTAAGGCTGAGTTCACACTGATGCAACGTGGATGCGAGTTTCACACATCTCCGGAGCGGCTCCGGTGCGAATTGCACAGGAGTCCTGTGCATCTTCTGGTCTGTTTCAGGTCCGAATTCAGCCAAAAATTCGGGCTGAAATTGGACCTGAAACGGAGAATGGGGATGCACCGGACCCCTGCTGTGAGCCACTCCATGCTGCGGTGTGAACCCAGCCTAAGTCTCTAGTACCCAACCTGGGGTCCACTCACCCAAGCAGTCAGTGGAAGCATTGATTTGTAAAGGAACTGCCATAGTATTTTTTGGAAAGGATTGCAGCTGGATTGCAGATCAAACACTTGCACCACAAGCTGTACACTCACTACTTTGCATTGTAGCAATGTGTAATTTCTTCAGTGTTTTCACATGAAAATATATAATAAAATATTTTCAAAATTGTGAGGGGTGTACTCACTTTTGTGAGATACTGTATGTAACAAAAACACAGTATTTGCACAGTACATATCCCCAGTCTGTATAATCACAGCAAGTTTGTTCAGTGTTGTTTTCAATGTGTCATATCCTGACATGTTTCACTAATCATGGCTTCCTCAGGGGATTTTTGAAAGACACAGAAGTTTAGACCAGATTAACACCGAAAGATCCCAGTTGGCCGCCCAGACATGGGGGTATAGCCAAGCATGACTGCAGGAGACATATACAGGCCGAGATGTGAATAATACTGATAGGAGTCCCAGGAGCCGCTGAATGGTCGCTGAGAGGCTTATCGAATGCCAGTGGCGGCTGGTGAAGTTTTTGGATGGGGGGGCGCCAGGCCCCGCCCTTCCCTTTGACCCCTCCTACTTTTAATAAGCCCCGCCCCTTATAGAATCCACCCACTCCGTCCTCTGTATTCCACATATTGTGTCAGGGGTATACAGCTCAGCATCACAGGACACAGTATACAGCTCAGCATCACAGGACACAGTATACAGCTCAGCATCACAGGGCACAGTATACAGCTCAGCATCACAGGGCACAGTATAAAGCTCAGCATCACAGGACACAGTATACAGCTCAGCATCATAGGACACAGTATACAGCCCCAGCATCACAGCACACAGCATACAGCTCAGCATCACAGGACACAGCTCAGCATCACAGGACACAGTATACAGCTCAGCATCACAGGACACAGTATACAGCTCAGCATCACAGGACACAGTATACAGCTCAGGACTCGACACAGGACACTACGACTCGACATACGACACACGACACTACGACCCCGACATATGACACAGGATACTACGACTCGACATATGACACAGGACACTACGACTCGAAATATGACACGGGACACTACGACTCGACATATGACACGGGACACTACGACTCGACATATGACACAGGACACTACGACTCGACATATGACACAGGACACTACGACTCGAC
>BLSH010497386.1:453162-474585 GCA_018402905.1 Glandirana rugosa
GGGGGGTTGGTTGTTTGCCGCCCCCCATGCTAAAAATCACCCCCCCCCCACTGCAATAAACAATTCATTCTGGAAATCATGTGTATCAATTCTTAGGATCACTTTCCTTGATCACGTTTTCAAATTTTATTTGGTTTAGAACCCTTCCACATTTTACAGTACAGGCAAACTATAGATGCAAGGATAAGAAAATATTGTCTAAGTATATATTCTTAAAAACTTTGTGTCCTTTGTGTAATACTTCCAAATCTGTGCAGTAATCAAGTGTGAAACTGTATCGTAATAAAGACCAGCCTCTGCTGTTCTCCTTGTATAGGGTAGTTTTCTGCAGGCAGCTTATAGTGGGTGAGCCTACTGGTCCCTCACACAGCTCTGCTCTCTGGACAGGCTATGTGCAGCTCACTGATGATGTCACTGCTACTTTTACAAGGTAATATCTGGATTTCTAAAGATATTACCTTGCTATGGGGGCACTCGAGCTGCTTGCCATGGGGGCACTCAAGCTGAGCCACTGCTCTGTGTGTCCATTCAGACACGGAGCCATGGTTGCCCCCCTCCTCATTGGCGCACTGACTTTGATTGACAGCAGCAGGAGCCAATAGCTCCATGCTGTTATCTCAGCCAATGAGGCGGGAGAATCCCAGGCAGCCGAGTCTCTCCTGCAACATTGCTGGATCGAGATGGGGCTCAGGTAAGTATTATGGGGAGGCTTCTGCGCACAGAAGGTTTTTTTTCCTAATGCATAGAATTCATTAAGATAAAAAAACCTACTGACGTTACAACCACTTTAAGGTTTTAGGTTTAAATGGTAGATAGACGTCAGAAGTGTCACGTCTACCCCAAAGCAGGTGGTCAAACACTATAGCTGGCTACTGTGTGCTTCACCTATAGCAACCCCCTTTCCCATAAGGCAAGCAGGCCTAACGGTACTCGGTTGCCCCCAGGTCTTATACACAATGCTATAGTGCCTGGCCACCACGCCAGGGCAGGCACGAACTTAGCAAAGCAAACAGGTAGAATGGTTCTATGACAGTCCAGGTAAAAGGCAGGCTGAGTTCAGAGAATAGTCCAAAATCCTTTCCAAGGTCATACACAGGGAAATCCAATCTAGCAGCGCAGGGCTGACAAATAGGGGGCTTAAACAGGAATAACACATGTATCACTCTCTATCACAAGCATGTGATTGAGGGTTTGGCTGGCTGATAACAGGTTTGGTTTCAACCCAGAGATCACATTAACCACTTCAGCCCCGGAAGGATTTGCCCCCCTTCCTGACAAGAGCCCTTTTTGCGATTCGGCACTGCGTCGCTTTAACTGACAATTGCGCGGTCGTGCGACGTTGTACCCAAACGAAATATTCGTCCTTTTTTTCCCACAAATAGAGCTTTTTTTGGAGGTATTTGATCACCACTGCGTCATTTCTGAACGCCGCTATAAACAAAAGAAGAGCAACAATTTTGCAAAAAAAAGCTAATTTCTTATTTTTGCTAAAATACAAATCCAAAAAAAAAATATAAAAAAACATTTTTTTTCATCGGTTTTGGCTGATTTATATTCTTCCTCATATTCGTGATAAAAAAAAAAATCGCAATCGACGTTTATTGATTGGTTTGCGCAAAAGTTGCCGTGTTTACGGATGAGGAGAATTAATTTCTGGGGTTTTTATTTTTTTTTTATTTTTTACTAGTAATGGCGGCGATCTGCGATTTTTAGCGGTACTGCGATATTGCAATGGGCATGTCGGAACATTTTGACACTTTTTTGGGACCATTGGCATTTATACAGCGATCAGTGCTATAAAAATGCACTGATTACTGTGTAAATGCCATTGGCAGTGAAGGGGTTAACCTGCAGGGGGCGCTCTAAGGGTTAACTGTGTTCCCTGGGCGTGTTCTAACTGTCTTAGTGTTTGACTGGCAGGGGGAGGGGAGTGATCACAGCTTCCATATAGAGGAAGGCTGTGATCACTCCCTTCCCCCTCTAACAGAATTGAGATCCGTGTTTACTTACATGGACCTCCGTTCTTTCACTCAGGGGGGGCATCGCGGGTAGCCGGCGGAGATCGAGTCCGCCACACCCGCTCCCTGGCCCTCCCCGGACACAGTGAGCGCGTCATGCGGTTGACGGTCGGCAAGTGGTTAATCACCTTGCAGGTGGGCAGACAGACAAGGAGAGTGCCATAGCCAAAACTCGGATGCTGGAATTGGGAGCAGGAGCACTAGATGCTCCTGACATTATCCCCCCTCTAAAGAAGGGGCCCCCCGGACCCCTTGGAGCAAGTTTGTCAGGATTCTGGCGATGGAAGTTCCGTACAAGTCTGTTAGCGTGAACAGATAAAGCTAGGACCCAAGAATTTTCTTCAGGACCAAAGCCCTTCCAGGCCACCAGATACTGGACAGAATTCCTGACTTTCCTGGAGTCCAGAATACATTCTATTTCATATTATTCCTGTCCATTGACCATGAGCGGAGGCTGAGATGAAACAATGGTATCCTTCTGAAGAGGTTTTAGAAGAGAAACAAGGAAAACATTAGAGATCCTTGTGGAGGCAGGAAGCTGTAATCTAAAGGATACTAGGTTCCTGGTGAATAACTTTGTAAGGACCAATAAACCTAGGAGCCAGTTTCTGTGAGGGAACTTTGAGAGACAGATATCTCGTGGACAGCCAAACCCGATCCCCGACCTTAATCTGAGGACCCTGAGAGCGGAGACAATCCGCAAACCGTTTCTGGGCAGCGGAGCTAGAGGACAAGTTAGCCTGGGCTTTACTCTGAGAAAATGTGTGAACTGCGGTGTTAGCATCAGGAATGTCAAAGGAAATGTCCGGGAATGAACAGCATTCAGGATGGAAACCATAAATGCAATAAAAAGGAGAAATTCCAGTAGAAGAATGAGGTCAGTTATTGTAGGCAAATTCAGGCCAGGGCAATGCTGAGGACCATTCCACTTGCTTATCAGAGACAAAACAGCGAAGATAGGTCTCCAGGGATTGGTTTGTTCTCTCAGTTTGCTCATTCATTTGAGGATGATAGGCATAAGAAAAAGAGAGCCTGGTTCCCAAGAGGTCACAGAAGGTTTTCCAGAACCTGGCAACAAATTGTGTGCCCCTGTTGGAGACAATGTTCTGGGGCACCCCGTGGTGCCTAAGTATTTCTCGGACAAACACGGAAGCCAGGAGTTTTGAGGAGGGGAGTTTGGCAAGTGGAATTAAATTAGCCATTTTACTAAAGCGGTCCACTACCACCCAGATGGCTGTGAGCCCATGTGAGGGGGCAGTTCTACAATAAAGTTCATGGCTATGTGCGTCCAAAGGTGTTTAGGGAAAGGCAAGGGTAGGAGTAGTCCAGAAGACTTGACAATTGAGGACTTAGTGTGAGCACAGGTTTCGCAAGCTTTTACATAGGCACAGGAGGCTTTACGGAGCGAGGGCCACGAAAACCTGTGAGAAATCAAGGAAAATGTTTTAGCAATTCCTGGGTGCCCGGCAGTCTTAGCATCATGTGCTTCAGAAAGCACTTTAAGCCTAAGATGAAGGGGAACAAAGAGCTTTCTTGTGGGTAGATTGGATGGAGCAGTAGACTGAGCCTTTAAAATAGAGTCCGAAAAGGTCAGGCGAAAGGGCCCCTTTCACTTGACAAGATGTCTGCTTTGGCATTCTTAGAACCAGGACAGTAGGTAATAGTGAAATCAAAGTGGGTAAAGAAGAGGGGCCAACAGGCCTGACGAGACTTAAGGTGCTTGGCCATCTTAATGTATTCCAGATTCCTATGGTCAGTATAAACTACAAACCGTTGACGAGCCCCCTCCAGCCAGTGTCGCCATTCCTCAAAGGCGCATTTGACGGCTAAGAGTTCCCAATGTCATAGTTTAGCTCTGCACTGGAGAACTTCCGGGAAAAAAAGCACAGGGATGTAACTTGTTAGATGAAGACGACCGATGCGAAAGGATGGCTCCTACACCGACAATGGAGGCATCAACTTCCACAGTAAATGGCATTTCATGGCACCAGAAAAACAGTCAGATGAGTTAACCTTGGGCTCTGGCTCCTGCATTACTGCTGGACAGACAGTTCACATTAGACATTACACGCACAGACAGTTCCTGGACTTGGCATGTCAATTTGCAAATTTCCTCAGCAAATAAACGAGCCTGTCACGTACCTGGTGGATGAGTCTGACTTATGCAGTGGGTAACCTCCCTTACGACCCTGACTCGAGAACTCCTGGTAGAGTAGACAGGTGGCTCGGGAGTGCAGGATGGCACGAGGGTCGGACTGGGTCACTGGTGTTGATAGGAAGTCCGTAGGTGCACTCGTGCACAAGAAGCGTGGTTGTACAGGCCGGGTCGTGAAGCTGGCTGGCGGTGCAGTACAGAAGGAGCAGGCAGATGGATGGTCGGGTTCAGGCAGGGTCGTCAAAAGGCGGCCAGCAGAAGTACAGGAGAGCTAGGCAGGAGGGTGGTCGTAGGCAGTCCAGGGGTCGGTGCAGACGGAAATCAGCAAAGTCAAGCAGGCCGGGTCGTAGGAACAGGTAATCAAAGTACAGGCAGATCAGGAACACGCACCACACGCTGTAGATCAGACAGCAGAGTCTGTGTGCTGCTGAGGTGTTTAAATAAGGCAACTGGGCTCCAATCAATGAAATCACCCTGCACAACTGTTAACCCTTAGTGACCCCTGCGCTGGTTAGCAGATCCAAGACATGCCTGCATAGGTGCAGAAAGTCCGCTTTAGCAGATTCTCTTCCTAACAGAGCCTGTGTAGAGTCCATCTTAACAGAATTTTTTTTTTGTTAAAGGTTTGTGATAAGGTCACGTCTACCCCAAGGTAGGTGGTCAGACACTATAGCTGGCTACTGTGTGCTTCACTTATAGCAGCCCCTTTTCCCATAAGGCAAGCAAGCCTAACAGTACTCGGTTGCCCCCAGGTCTTATACACAATGCTATAGTGCCTGGCCAGTGCCCACCACGCCAGGGCAGCCATGAACTGAGCAAAGCAAACAAAGCAAACAGGTACTTGCGGTTGGCAGACAGGCAGTGTGATTCTATGGCAATCCAGGTAAAAGGCAGGCTGAGTTCAAGGAAAAGAAAATCCGGTCCAAAGTCATACATAGGGATATCGAATCTAGCAGAGCAGGACAGACAAACAGGGGGCATGATCAGGAATAACACGCGTATCACTCTTTATCACAAACATGCAAGTGAGGGTTTGGCTGGCTGATAACAGGTTTGGTTTCAACCCAGAGACTGACCACATTAATCATCTTGCAGGTGGACAGACAGGCAAGGAGAGTGCCATAGCCAAAACCCGGATGCTGGATTTAGGAGCAGTAGCACTAGATGCTCCTAACAAGAAGCCACCCTACCACCAAAAAATTCACACCTTGAGAGAGGTCAAACATAAGTTAATACCTGGGCTCCCTGGGATGCAGGATTCCCTAATAACAAGTACATATGGGCATATCTAGTTGTCTTTCAGCTTTAGATTGCACAGACTGTATTTATGTCAAACATGTTGAGATACTCAGTCTTTGATATGCAAGCTGGGTCAAGTCCTCTTACATATTCTAAAAGTTAGATCTTATCTTCTTCACATCAGCCCAAATGTGACCATAAATGACTGAATTGTGCCCTGATCAGGAAGCCGATCTAATGTTTGACCAACTAACAAACCATTTAGGAATATCCTAGTTGGTAATAATGAACACTTTTGTTGCAAGTGCTCATAATTGCTGAAAAAGGTTTTTCAAGTTATGTGACCTGACTAATGACCTGACTAACTCTGTCTTTGACATGCAAGCTTGGTCAAGCCCTCTCATATTCTGACAATTGCCTCTTATCTGATCCTAAAGCCTCGTACACACGCGACGATTATCGTACGACCACACATCCAACTTTTGTCCAAATTGGCTGTCCGTGAGTTTGTCTAGCATACTGACAGTAGTCAAGTATTCGCCCGACAAATTTGAACGTAGTGACATGTTAGGAGGGTGTAAAGTGGAAGTTCAGGTGAATGTAAATTGTGAATTACGGACGCAGGTTTACACGACCGAACACTTCCTGGATTCCGAGCATGTATGTTTGCACTTCCAACTTTTGTTTGGCACGAGCCGAACACTGGCCAACGCCAGTGTTCGGTACACACAAGTTTTCGGCTCGTGTGTGCACACACGAGCCGAAAACTGGCCAATGCCTTGTCGGCAGACAAAAGTTTTCTAGTCTTCACATACAACTTCTGTTGGACGATAAATGAAAATTGGCTGTCGAATGGTGCATACTAACGGTCGGATTTATGGGAGGACAAGCTGTCGTACAACCATTGTTGGCCGATAATTGTACCATGTGTACGGGCCTTTAGGGCGGCCATAAATAGCTAAATCATGCCCTGATCAGGCAGCAAATCTGATGCTTGACCAAGGAATAAACCATTTAGGAAAACCTTATGTCAGCCTTTCAAAAGGTATTCTTGAAATAACTTTAATGTCTCAGGAACCGCTACTAAATTATAAAATCTACAGCTAACAATACCTTAGCGTAATCAGTAAGTTGTAAATGGTAAATAAAAGAATAAAAACTATGGCATGCATAGAGTGTTTGACGCCCAGAGCAGATCATTTTGTAACATTCCATGCTCTGTAAGGCTTCGGTCACACTGAATCCGACTTTGAAATTTTGCAACTTTACTTGAAGCCGCACAATTTCAAAGTTGCATGTCAGTGTGACTTTAGGTGGGACTTGGAAGACATCTGTGAGACTTCATGCACAGATGTCTATGCAAGTCACACCTCAACCTGCAAAAAGTAATGCAGGAACTACTTTCAAAAAAGGTGCAACTCCAACTCTTTCAGAGTCACACCAATTTGACTGCTTTTATTGTGGACAATAGGATGCGACTTGTCATGCGATTTGAAACTATCCAATCTCATGACAAGTTGCAACGGTGTGACCGAGGGCTGAGACAGCATTATTTTTCGTAATAATACTGAAATGAAACAAATAATAATGGGCAGAAAAGAAACATAGACAATGAAAACTATAGTGGCCCTTACATTGGTGTGGAGTGGAGAAATGCACCCTTCTATTGGTGGTCAGTGGAAAAGTATATCCTTAATTTGGTGGTCATTTTAGTGGTATCTTTTATTGGTGGTCAGTGAGAGAAGGGCCCTGTGAGAAGAGTGCCACGCTTTCAGAAAGCTAAAAAGATCGATAAAGTGATTATTGACAGACAGAATTTTTCAATTGCTCAGGAATCACTTAGCAACCTCTGGATGAACCCTGGTTACAAATAGTGCCCTAGGTGGTAATTTTTAGCACTTTTGTTTGTCTCATAATTTCTCAAAACAGTTTTCAGCTTTTGTGAATTAAGAAGCCCATTCATTGATCATTTTTTTTATTCAACTACATGGTTGAACGAAAAAAATGATCCGATTCCCCCATCCACACATTGGATGTCTGCAGGCAGGGGACCCCAGAGGAGGAGAATAGGGGCTGCTGTGCTCAAGGCATGTAAGTATGATATGTTTGTTATTTAAAAAAAAATGTATGCTTTAGAATCACTTTAAAAGGTATTTAACCTTCTCAAATGGCCCTTTCTCTCTATGTATGGAATCCAGGATCCACTACTGTAAGTGAACCAGGCACCCTATGCCACACCTTCCCCATCTGTAAAACTTGCCCAGACCATGTCTGACTCCTTCCTGGTTAGTAATGGTATGCGACAGGGATGAGCTCTATCCTCTTTACTGTTGGTCCTTTGCATAGACCCTTTTGCTGTCAAGATCCGCAACACACAGGATATTAAGGGGGTTTCAATTTATGATCGATCTTTCAAAACTGTTGTGATTGCAGATAACATACTATTATACTATTGACTCTGACGCAGCCCCAATCATTCTCCCAGGTTCCCAGGTGCATCTAAAATTTTACCAGTGTGTCAGACTACAAAATAAATTAATCCAAATCAGAGATGCTTCCTCCAAACCTGAATGCTCAGGCTCAAGAAGAATTTAAGACTTTATATAATAATTTGTATAATCCACAGAACATTGAATTAGCCAATATGACCTCCTCTCTCCATAGGATACATAATGCTAATTATCCAGGCCTATTCAACAAAATCGACAGCTTCTTGACCACTGGACACCCCTATCACATATCACGGATATGTAGAATTACAGCTATCAAAATGACTTTTACCCTAAACTACTTCACTACTTTCATAGCTTACCATTCTGAGTCCCTTTGTTCCTCCTTAGAAAAGAAAAAGCTCCTGTAGTTTACCTGGATAGACTACAAATGCCACAAAGTATTGAAGGCTACTCTTATGACCATCAAGTCACAGGGGGGATTCGCATTCTCATAAAATATTACTGAATGTTCCACCTTAGACTGGTTATGCTGTGGCCCATACTATATATATATATATATATATATATATATATACGGGTGCTGGTCATATAATTAGAATATCATCAAAAAGTTGATTTATTTCACTAATTCCATTCAAAAAGTGAAACTTGTATATTATATTCATTCATTACACACAGACTGATATATTTCAAATGTTTATTTCTTTTAATTTTGATGATTATAACCGACGACTAAGGAAAATCCCAACTTCAGTATCTCAAAAAATTAGAATATTGTGAAAAGGTTCACTATTGAAGACATCTGGTGCCACACTCTGATCAGCTAAATAACTCAAAACACCTGCAAAGGCCTTTAACCAGTACAGAACCACGCTATAGCCGAAAGACGGCTACAGCGCGGCTCTGAAATTCCGGACGGACGTCCATGGACGCCCTGCCCGCGGGTTTGGCGGACTCGATGTGCGCCCGAGACCTGCCGATCACTTGTAGCAGCCTCAGAACGGGGAACCGCCAATGTAAACACGGCGGTTCTCCGTTCTGTGGTTCTGTGAATGGGACATACCAGATCTACTGATCCCTGTCACTGAGATCAGTTAGATCTGTTATGTCCCGACCAGCCCATCCCCCCCACAGTTAGAACACACCCAGGGAACACTGTTAACCCCTTCACTGCCCCCTGCAGGTTAACCCCTTCACTGCCAGTGACATTTATACAGTAATCAGTGGACATTTAAATTTCTGATCGCTGTATAAATGTCATTGGTCCCAAAAATGTGTCAAAAATGTCCGACATGTCCGCTGCAATATCGCAATCCCGATATTCCAGATCGCCGCCATTACTAGTAAAAAAAAAAAAAATAGTAAAAACGCCATAAATCTATTCCCATAGTTTGTAGACGCAATTGCTTTTGCGCAAACCAATCAAAATACGCCGATTACGATTTTTTTTTTACCAAAAATATGTAGAAGAATATATATTGGCCAAAATGATGAATAATTTTCTTTTTTATATTTTTTTTTGGGATATTTATTATAGCAAAAAAGTAAAAAATATTGTTCTTTTTTCAAAATCATCGCTCTTTGTTTGTTTATAGCACAAAAAATAAAAACCGCAGAGGTGATCAAATACCACAGAAAGAAAGCTCTATTTGTGGGAAAAAAATAATATAAATTTAGTTTGGGTACAATGTCGCACGACCGATCAATTGTCATTCAAAATGCGACAGCGCTGAAAGCCTAAAATTGGTCTGGGCAGGAGGGGGGTTTAAGGGCCCAGTAAGGAAGTGGTTAAATGGTCTCTCAGTCTAGTTCTGTAGGCTACACAATCATGGGGAAGACTGCTGACTTGACAGTTGTCCAAAAGACGACCATTGACACCTTGCATGAGGAGGACAAGACACAAAAGTTCATTGCAAAAGAGGCTGGCTGTTCACAGAGCTCTGTGTCCAAGCACATTAATAGAGAGGCGAAGGGAAGGAAAAGATGTGGTAGAAAAAAGTGTACAAGCAATAGGGATAACCCTGGAGAGGATTGTGAAACAAAACCCATTCAAAAATGTGGGGGAGATTCACAAAGATTGAACTGCAGCTGAAGTCAGTGCTTCAAGAACCACTATGCACAGACATATGCAAGACATGGGTTTCAGCTGTCGCATTCCTTGTGTCAAGCCATTCTTGAACAACAGACAGCGTCAGAAGCTGGGCTAAAGACAAAAAGGACTGGACTGCTGCTGAGTGGTCCAAACTTATGTTCACTGATGAAAGTAAATTTTGCATTTCCTTTGGAAATCAGGGTCCCAGAGTCTGGAGGAAGAGAGGAGAGGCACACAATCCAGGTTGCTTGAGGTATAGTCTAAAGTTTCCACAGTCAGTGATGGTTTGGGGTGCCATGTCATCTGCTGGTGTTGGTACACTGTGTTTTCTGAGGTCCAAGGTAAACGCAGCCATATACCAGGAAGTTTTAGAGCACTTCATGCTTCCTGCTGCTGACCAACTTTATGGAGATGCAGATTCCATTTTCCAACAGGACTTGGCACCTGCACATAGTGCCAAAGCTACCAGTACCTGGTTTAAGGACCATGGTATCCCTGTTCTTAATTGACCAGCAAACTCGCCTGACCTTAACCCCATAGAAAATCTATGGGGTATTGTGAAGAGGAAGATGCCAGACCCAACAATGCAGAAGAGCTGAAGGCCACTATCAGAGCAACCTGGGCAGTGCCACAGACTGATCGACTCCATGCCACGCTGCATTGCTGCAGTAATTCAGGCAAAAGGAGCCCCAACTAAGTATTGAGTGCTGTACTTGCTCATACTTTTCATGTTCATACTTTTCAGTTGGCCAAGATTTCTAAAAATCCTTTCTTTGTATTGGTCTTAAGTATTATTCTAATTTTCTGAGATACTGAATTTGGGATTTTCCTTAGTTGTCAGTTATAATCATCAAAATTAAAAGAAATAAACATTTGAAATATATCAGTCTGTGTGTAATGAATGAATATAATATACAAGTTTCACTTTTTGAATGGAATTAGTGAAATAAATCAACTTTTTGACGATATTCTAATTATATGACCAGCACCTGTATATATATGTAGTATCTCACAAAAGTGAGTACAGCCCTCACATTTTTGTAACTATTTTGTTATATCTTTTCATGTGACAACAATGAAGAAATTAAACTTTGCTACAATGTAAAGTAGTGAGTGTACCGCTTGTATAACAGTGTAAATTTGCAGTCCCCTCAAAATAACTCAACACACAGCCATTAATGTCTAAATCACTGGCAACAAAAGTGAGTACACCCCTTAGTGAAAATGTCCAAATTGGGCCCAAAGTGTCAACATTTTGTGTGGCCACCATTATTTTCTGCACTGCCTTAACCAGCTTGGGCATGGCATTCACCAGAGCTTCACAGGTTGCCACTGGAGTCCTCTTCCACTCCTCCACGACAACATCACCAAGCTGGTGGATGTTAGAGACCTTGCGCTCCTCCACCTTCCATTTGAGGATGCCCCACAGATGCTCAATAGGGTTTAGGTCTGGAGACATGCTGGGCCAGTCCATCACCTTTACTCTCAGCTTCTTTAGCAAGGCAGTGGTCTTCTTGGAGGTGTGTTTGGGGTCGTTATCATGTTGGAATACTGTCCTGTGGCCCAGTCACCGAAGGGAGGGGATTATGCTCTGCTTCCATATGTCACAGCACATGTTGGCATTCATGGTTCCCTCAATGAACTGTAGCTGCCCAGTGCCGGCAGCATTCATGCAGCCCCAATCCAAGACACTCCCTCCACCATGCTTAACTGTAGGCAAGACACACTTGTTTTTGTACTCCTCATCTGGTTGCCACCACACACGCTTAACACCATTTGAACCTAATAAGTTTATCTTGGTCTCATCAGACCTAGGGCCGGCCCTACCACTAGGCGGAGTAGGCGGCTGCCTAGGGCGCACTGCCGCCTAGGGCACCACCTGGCTGCTGTTGTCACTGGCTGCCCTGCATGATCATCTCATCATCATAGAGGAGAACATCAGCTGGAGAGTCTTAGTCTCAGTGTCACTCTAAAGAGGAGAAGGGAGCCGTGGTTGCCAGTGCGTGTGTCAAAGCATGCAGAGGAAGAGAGAGTGGAGAACTCAGCTGAGGCTGCCAGGTGACCGATTGGCTTGTGTGTTAATGCAGAAAGGGAGAGTGGAGAGCTGAGGCTGCCAGCGCGCCCCCCCCCCCCAGGGCTGCTTGTGTTGATGGAGTGAGAGCTGCGGCTGGAAGCATGCATGTTGTCTCCACAGGTAGTGGCACTGACTCACTGGCCAGCACCATAGCTGCCCCCTGCAGCCACGTGGGATGCACAGTATTCAGGCTGTCTGGCATGGAGTTCAGATCATCCCCCCCTTCCACAATGGAGGCTGCTCTGCTCTGCATCCTCCTGGCAATGGCATGTCAGCAGCTGCAGAATCACTCGGGCTATAGTGTGGCACCGGCGGTGGCCCTCCGGGCTTGGTGACAAGTGGAGCCTGGAGGAGTCACCGCACCCACCAAGGCATGGAACAGAAGAGGCTGCTGTTGTGAAGAGAGTAACAACAAGCAGAGGGTCACTTAGTCGTCGGTCAGATACAAAGCAGTTAATTGGAATTAATCTTTGCAGAGCCCAAGAAGACTGTCAACTCAGGTGGTGTGGTGAGTAAAAACTGTCACTGAAATAATGAGATTGTTGTATTATCACATGCCATGGAATTTGCAAATGTATTGTATATAGATATACAGTAGTAGTGACTGAAAATACCCCCCCCCCCCACCCCAGTGAAGCTGTATTTGAGGGGCACAGGTAAAGCTAAATTTGATGGGCACAGGTAAAGCTGTATTTGATGGGCACAGACGAGGCTGTATTTGATGGTCACAGGTGAGGCTGTATTGATTGGCGCTGGTGAAGCTGTATTTGATTGGCACTGGTGAGGCTGCATTTGATTGGCGCTGACCAGGCTGAATTTAATTTTCGCTGATCAGGCTGCTTTCTTGTGCATCATCTTTAGAAGAGGCTTTCTTCAGGGACGACAGCCATGCAGACCAAATTGATGCAGTATGCGGCACTGACAGGCTGACCCCCACCCCTTCAACCTCTGCAGCAATGCTGGCAGCACTCATACGTCTATTTCCCAAAGACAGTCTCTTGATATGATGCTGAGCACGTGTACTCAACTTCTTTGGTCGACCATGGTGAGGCCTGTTCTCAGTGGAACCTGTCCTGTTAAACCACTGTACAATCTTGGCGACCTTGCCTACAGCTCAGTTTCAGGGTCTTGGCAATCTTCTTATAGCCTAGGCCATCTTTATGTAGAGCAACAATTCTTTTTTTCAGATCCTCAGATAGCTCTTTGCCATGAGGTACCATGTTGAACTTACAGTGACAAGTATGAGAGAGCGAGAGCAATAACACCAAATTTTACACACCTGCTCCCTATTCACACGTGAGACCTTGTAACACTAACAACACTGGCAACAAAAATGAGTATACCCTAAGTGAAAATGTCCAAATTGGACCCAAAGTGTCAATATTTTGTGTGACCACCATTATTTTCCAGCAGTGCCTTAACCCTCTTGAGCATGAAGTTCACCAGAGCTTCACAGGTTGCCTCTGGAGTCCTCTTCTACTCCTCCATGACGATATCACTGAGCTGGTGGATGTTAAAGACCTTGCGCTCCTCCACCTTGACCCACAGATGCTCAAGGGTTTAGGTCTGGAGACATACTTGGCCAGTCCATCACCTTCACACTCAGCTTCTTTAACAAGGCAGTGGTCATCTTGGAGGTGTGTTTGGGGTCGTTATGTTGTAATACTGCCCTGTGGCCCAGTCTCCGAAGGGAGGGGATCATGCTCTGCTTCAGTATGTCACAGTACATGTTGGCATTCATGGTTCCCTCAATGAACTATAGCTCCCCAGTGCCAGCAACACTCATGCAGCCCCAGACCATGACACTTCCACCACCATGCTTGACACCATCTGAACCAAATACGTTTATCTTGGTCTCATCAGACCACAGGACATGGTTCCAGTAATCCATGTCCTTAGTCTGCTTGTCTTCAGCAAACTGTTTATGGGCTTTCTTGTGCATCATCTTTAGAAGAGGGTTTCTTCTTGGATGACAGCCATGCAGACCAATTTGATGAACTGTGGCCTATGGTCTGAGCAGTGACAGGCTGAACCCCCACGCCTTCAACCTCTGCAGCAATGCTGGCAGCCCTCATACTGCTATTTCCCAAAGACAACCTCTGGATATGACGCTGAGCACGTGCACTCAACTTCTTTGGTCGACCATGGTGAGGCGCTGTTCTGAGAGGAACCTGCCCTGTTAAACTGCTGCATGGTCTTGGCCACCATGCTGCTGCTCTCCTTTCACACCTGAGACCTTGTAACTCTAACGAGTCACATGACACTGGGGAGGGAAAATGGCTAAATGGGCTCAATTTGGTCATTTACACTTAGGGGTGTACTCACATTTGTTTCCAGCAGTTTAGACATTAATGGCTGTGTGTTGAGTTATTCTGAGGGGACAGCAAACTTACACTGTTATACAAGCTGTACACTCACTATTTTACATTGTAGCAAAGTGTCATTTCTTCAGTGTTGTCACATGAAAAGATAGAATAAAATATTTACAAAAATGTGAGGGGTGCACTTACTTTTGTGAGATACTGTATATATATATATATATATATATATATATATATATACAGTCAGTTCCATAAATATTGGGACATCAACACAATTCTAATCTTTTTTGCTCTATACACCACCACAATGGATTTGAAATGAAACGAACAAGATGTGCTTTAACTGCAGACTTTCAGATTTAATTTGAGGGTATTTACATCCAAATCAGGTGAACGGTGTAGGAATTACAACCGTTTGTATATGTGCCTCCCATTTTTTAAGGGACCAAAAGTAATGGGACAGATTAACAATCATAAATCAGAGATAAGAGGGGGGTTTTGGGACTTTAAATGAGGCACGTCCAGAGACGTACCTCCATCCCGGGTTCTGTAACAAAAAACAAAGGGAGTTGGGACTTTAAATGAGGCAGTTAACCCATGAGGTAAAATCGTATAAACGTGTTTATTGACATAAATGCATACAGTACATATAAGAAATGATTGTTCAAATAATTGTACAAGCTCAAAGGCATAGCGGTAGTGTCATGGTTCATATCTATACATGGATCTATCAAATTGACAACATCAAGGAATATGAGTTGAAAATAAGATTGAATGAATACACACACACATATATAACAGAACTGGGCGGCATAAACAAAAAATTGATTGGTACATGAGTAATAATGTAGATGTAAATGGGTCATAGAAAAAGATCCCATTGGGCATGAAGCCACATCCTGAATGCCCGACGCGTTTCGTGTATACTACACTTCTTCAGGGGCGGATGCTATGATATATCTACAAAAAGCACATGTAAAATGATTCAGTTTAAGTTTGAAGTGAGGTAAAGCACTATAAGAGAAATATGGGGGTTGATTTGAGATACTCACAAAAAGTGGGACATGTTGATGTGTGGTGTGCATGAAAGCAAGGCGAAGGATGAGATGGCCATACACCCACAACGTAGGAGCACACAGGTGACACTCCACAAACCCAGACCCTCCGTCACCCGACCGACGCGTTTCGTGTATACAACACTTCTTCTTCTGCACGTTGCAGGTGTATGGCCATCTCAGCTCCGGGGCCGGACAGCATTCTTCGCCTTGCTTTCATGCACACCACACATCAACATGTCCCACTTTTTGTGAGTACCTCAAATCAACCCCCATCTTTCTCTTATAGTGCTTTACCTCACTTCAAACTTAAACTGAATCATTTTACATGTGCTTTTTGTAGATATATCATAGCATCCGCCCCTGAAGAAGTGTTGTATACACGAAACGCGCCGGGCATTCAGGATGTGGCTTCATGCCCAATGGGATCTTTTTCTATGACCCATTTACATCTACATTATTATTACTCATGTACCAATCAATTTTTCGTTTATGCCGCCCAGTTCTGTTATATATGTGTGTGTGTATTCATTCAATCTTATTTTCAACTCATATTCCTTGATGTTGTCAATTTGATAGATCCATGTATAGATATGAACCATGACACTACTGCTATGCCTTTGAGCTTGTACAATTATTTGAACAATCATTTATTATATGTACTGTATGCATTTATGTCAATAAACACGTTTATACGATTTTACTTCATGGGTTAACTGCCTCATTTAAAGTCCCAACTCCCTTTGTTTTTTGTAACAATCATAAATCGAACTTTCACTTTTTAATACTTGGTTGCAAATCCTTTGCAGTCAATTACAGCCTGAAGTCTGGAAAGCATAGACATCACCAGACGCTGGGTTTCATCCCTGGTGATGCTCTGCCAGGCCTCTACTGCAACTGTCTTCAGTTCCTGCTTGTTCTTGGGGCATTTTTCTTTCAGTTTTGTCTTCAGCAAGTGAAATGCATGCTCAATTGGATTCAGGTCAGGTGATTGACTTGGCCATTGCATAACTTTCCACTTCTTTATGGACCTGACTGTATATATATATATTGTGAGAACTAGCATCAGATGTAAAGCTTTAAGGACTCTTCTCCTTTGTAAAGGCTTTACTTGCCCACTTTTGTTAACCACTTCAGCCCTGGAAGGATTTACCCTCTTCCTGACCAGAGCACTTTTTGGGATTCGGCATTGCGTCGCTTTAACTGACAATTGCGTGGTCATGCAACATTGTACCCAAACAAAATTTACATCCTTTTTTTCCCACAAATAGAGCTTTCTTTTGGTGGTATTTGATCACCTCTGTGGATTTTATTTTTTGTGCTATAAACAAACAAAGAGCGACAATTTTGAAAAAAAACAATATTTATTACTTTTTGCTATAATACATATCCAAAAAAAAAAATCTAAAAAAACGAATTTATTCATCAGTCAGGCCGATATATACTCTTCCCCATATTTTTGGCAAAAAAAATCAAAATAAGCGTATATTGATTGGTTTGCACAAAAGTTATAGCGTTTACAAACAATGAGAATTAATTTACGGGGTTTTTAATTATTAATTTAATTTTTACCAGTAATGGCGGTGATCTGCGGTTTTTAGCAGGACTGTGACATTGCGGTGGACATATCGGACATTTTTGACAATTTTTTGGGACCATTGGCACATGAAAAATCTAAAGTGCTAATTTTAAAGGCTTCTTTGCAAGGTTATTGCCCTAAAAAGTGTATGGGGACCCAGGTCCTGCCCTAGGGGACATGTATTAATGATATTTTTTCAAGAGTAGTAATTTTAAAAATTCTTAAAGTGAAAAAAGAAAAATTCCTTTAAATATTGTGCCTGGGGAGTGTCCTTAGTCTGTGTGTAAAAGGGCACATCTCTGTGAGGTGTAGAACATAGCCAGAGCAAAATGACATTTCCATAGGAAAAATTGTCATTTAAAATCACGGCTGTAATGTATTGCCAGTTCCCGGCAATATACAAAAAAAGGCTACAAAATAGTGCGTGGGGTCCCCCCCCAGTCCAAACCAGGCTCTTTGGGTCTGTTTTGGATATAAAGGGGAACTCCGTGCCAAATTATTAAAAAAAAATTGCCGTGGGCGTCCCCCTAAAATCTAAACCAGACCCTTATCCCAGCATGTAGCCCTAGCCTGTTAGGATGGGGGTGGGACGAGTGAGCACCACCCGTTCTGAACCGTACCAGGCTACAGGCCCTGAACATGGGGAGTATCGGTGCTTTGGGGGAGGGGGGCTCTGCCCCCCCACCTCAAAGCACCTTGTCCCCATGATGATGAGGACAAGAGCCTCTTCCCCACAAGCCTGGCCGGTGCTTGTGGGGGTCTGGGGGCGTGGGGACTTATCGGAATCTGGAAGCCCCCTTTAATAAGGGGGCCCCCACATCCCGCCCCCCCCCCCCTATGTGAATAGGTTTGGGGTACATTGTACCCCTACCCATTCACCAAAAAAGGAGTGTAGTGTAAAAAAAAAACAAGAGGCAGTTTTTGACAAGTCCTTTATTTTGTAAAATAGCTCTTTCTTCTTTCATCTTCTCATGGCCCGGGCCTTCTTCTGGTCTTCTGCTTCTTTTTTTAGTCTTCTTGCTTCCTCTCTTCGTTTTCAATCTTCATCTTCATTTTCTTACTTCTTTAAGTGGATGTATTGGGGTATAGTCTATTCACATGGGGGGATCCGGATCTGGGGGGGTCCTTATTAAAGGGGGCTTCCAGATTCTGATAAGCCCCCTGCCGCAGACCCCCACAACCACCAGCCAGGGTTGTGGGGATGAGGCCCTTCTCCCCATAAACATGGGGACAAAGTGCTTTGGGGGCAACCTCAAAGCATCCTCCCCATGTTGAGGGCATGTGGCCTGGTATGGTTTGGAATCAGGGGGGGGGGTGCTCTCTCGTCCCCACCCCCTCCTACCATGCCAGGGCTGCGTGCTCAGATAAGGGTCTGTTTTGGATTTTGGGGGGGCCCCACACCATTTAAAAAAAAAAAAATGGTGTGGAGTTCACCTTAAAATCCATACCAGACCTGAAGGGCCTGGTTTGGATTTTGGAGGGGACCTCACGTCATTTTTTTAAAAAACAAATTGGTGCGGGGTTCCCCTTAAATTCCATACCAGACATGAAGGGCCTGGTTTAGATTTTGGGGGGAATCGCACATCATTTTTTTTTTTTAATTTTGGCACGGGGTTCCCCTTAATTTCCATACCAGACCTGAAGGCCCTGGTTTGGATTTTTGGGGGAACCGCGCGTCATTTTTCCCACCCAGGGAGGGAAAATGGCTAATTGGGCCCAATTTGGACATTTTCTCTTAGGGGTGTACTCACTTTTTTTGCCAGTGGTTTAGACATTAATGGCTGTGTGTTGAATTATTTTGAGGGAACAGCAGATTTACACCTTTATACAAGCTGTGCATGAACTACTTTACATTGTAGCAAAGTGTCATTTCTTCAGTGTTGTCACATGAAAAGATAGAATAAAATATTTACAAAAATGTGAAGAGTGTACTCACTTTTGTGAGATACTGTATATATATCTATCTATAGAGATATATATATAGATAGATATATATGTATCTATATCTATCTATCTAGTCTATCTATATATATATATATATATATATATATATATATATATATATATATATTTATATTTATTTTTATTTATTTTTTTCCTACACTAACCTGTCTGAACTATCTGACAGATATATTTTACATTTCTAAATATCTTAGTTAGCCATCTATTTTCTGCATTTTTTTTTCTTTTTTAACATTTTTATAAAACTAGCTATCTAAACTGCCTGTATTTGGGAACCTACGCTCTCTCATAACAACGCCGACACACTACATAGAGCGGCTGTACAAACGGCTTTATATAGAGTGGGGCATGGATTGAGACTGCTGTGCAGTGATTGGCTAAAGACATCCTGCCTTTAGCCAATCAAAGCTCTCACAGCAGGCCACCCGCTGATTGGCCAAAGCGTGCAGGTCATGTGCATGCTTTGGCCAATCAGTGGGCGGCATTCCGCCGCCATTTTAAAACATTATGGGGCGCGCAAAGTTGCCGCGAATGCCCCATAATGTTTGACTTTCACCAAACAAACCAACAGCCGATGTTCGGGTTGAACTTAGGTTCGACCCGAACAGGAACTGCATCCCTAACAGGAAACAGAAGATCACTCTCCTTCTCCCCTGTCAGAATGGGATACAGTTGTTTACATACAGGAATCCCCATTTTGTCACTGCTGGGGAGCGATCGCGGGCAGCCAGCGGACATCAAGTCCACCCCACCCGCTCACTGGCTCCCCCGCTAGCACTCTAGCAATACTCGTCACTTGACGGCGGTTATCGCAGGAGTGCCATATTGCCGCTGTCAATCAACGGCGGGCGGGCGGCAACTGGTTAAAAGAACATTCCAGAAAACACAGAACATGAGTTTTCCCTAACAGGGGTTTTCAGCATTTATCTTCCATCAAAACAAACGAACATTCAGCCTCCAAGCTTATAAATGCAGCACTCCTGCTCTGGCCTTAATCCCTTTACGCCATTGTGTGTCTCCCACAGATCATCTCCCTATACAACTCTGTGCACATAGCTAGCAGCCCCTTGATGCACTGACTCCAGCCTCTCTCCTAGGTGGAGCCCTCCTGACTCTTGGTCAAAGACCTTCTCTGTCTGCCGGCGTGGAGCCAAGAACCATGGTCAGGTAAATACTAATAGCCCAACACACCTGACCAATTAGTGTGTTGGCTGTTCACACAACCTGGTCCCAGGGTTGGAGATTTCATTCTACCAGCATCTCTTTAAAATCCCCAGGCTCCAGGTCCCAAAACGGACTTTACCATACTTTACCATGACACAAGCTTCCTGGAAACTCTCAACCCACCTCGTTGAGAATCCTGGGTCATAACCTCTTTCTAGACCCTGGCAGGGAAACACTCTGCCACTATATATGCTGTGTGTATATATATATATATATATATATATATATATATATATACAGTATATACAGTGCCTTGAAAAAGTATTCGTACCACTCAAAATTGTCCACATTTTGTCATGTTACAACCAAAAACATGAATGTATTTTATTGGGATTTTATGTAATAGACCAACACAAAGTGGCACATAATTGTGAAGTAGAAAGGAAATGATAAATGGTTTTCAAAATTTTTTACAAATAATTATCTGAAAAGTGTGGAGTACATTTGTATTCAGTCCCCTTTACTCTGATACCCCTAACTAAAATATAGTGGAACCAATTGCCTTCAGATGTCACCTAATTAGTAAATAAAGTTCATCTGGGTGTAATTTAATCTCAGTATAAATACGGCTGTTCTGTGAAGCCTTCAGAGGTTTGTTAGAGAACCTTAGTGAACAAACCGCATCATGAAGGCCAGGGAACACACCAGACAGGTCAGGGATAAAGTTGTGAAGATGTTTAAAGCAGGGTTAGGTTATAGAGTTGAGCGAACCTCTGGAAGTTCGGGTTCTGCTGGTCCGGCCGAACTTCGGGACAAAGTCCGGGTTCGGGTCCGGACGGAACCCGAACAATCGCACGGACCCCGAATCCCATTGAAATCAATGGGGACCCGAACTTTTAGGCACAAAAATGGCTGTAACAAAGTCCTGGAAAGCCCTAGAGGGCTGCAAAAGGAAGTAAATAAAGTTACCCTAAGCCCCAGGCACGCTAACAAGCCCAAGGCAGGCCTGGGCTTGGGCCTGAAACAGGGCTTCAAGCCGGCCTGGTCGTCTTGGGCTTGAAGGTCTCCAAGCGAGTTGAGATATTGGATTGGGACGAAATTTGTAGAAGTGTTGAAATAGGGACTGGACAGACCACACAAGGGACCGGAAGTACTACGCCAAACAAGTGATTCCAAGAGATTGTTTGGAGACTTCCGAAGTGTCTTGTCGGCATAAATATGACTCTAATTTAATGTGGGTCTACTTGAAATAAATGATTAATCCACTGTAGACTTCCGTTAACCAAGGTGATATAAAATCAATCCCCATAG
>BLSH010497386.1:496932-509335 GCA_018402905.1 Glandirana rugosa
AAAAACAACAGTGGTGATTAAATAGCACCAAAAGAAAGCTATGTGTGAACAAAATGATAAAAATGTAGTTTGGGTACAGTGTTGCATGATTGCGCAATTGTCATTCAAAGTGTAACAGCGCTGAAAGCTGAAAAGTGGCCTGGGCAGGAAGGGGGTAAATGTGAAGTGGTTAATTTTGGATAGACCAATGGAAGACTATATAACCTCAGTTCGTTTTTTTCCCCCATGTGCCCCATTGGGGACATTTCCCCTCACTTCCTGTCCCAAAGCCAAAACAAAAAGAGGAAATCACTTCAAAGTGAGCGAATCCCGGTGTGTCACGGGGTTCTCATTGGAATATCTCCCCTCTACCGTGTTTCCCCCGAAAATAAGCCCGGGTCTTATATTAGTTTTGGTAACCAAAAACACAGTAGGGCTTATTTTCGGGGTAGGGCTTACCATGCAATGTGCTATCTTCTCTCGCCCTCTCCTTCCCTGCCTGTCAGAAATCCCCATTGTAAAGTGCTTGTAAAATGCTGGAATCCTCTCTATTACAGGATTGTGTAATGTGGAGGGTATGTGCTTCTGTAATACAATTGTGCAAGTACCTTCTTATAGCGTCAATAGATGCTTCCATTACCCACTTGAGCTGTCTGCCACCGCTCCAAGCACTGCAGAGGGAGGGGAGCCGAGATCCCCCCGCTGACACCCGGGAGAAGAGGAGAGCAGTAGAGATCAGCTGAGCGCTGCTCGGCGCTTCCATGGCCCGCCAAAGCTCTCTTTCCCGCTCTGAGCACTGCAGGGAGGGGGGCCGAGATCCCCCGCTGACAGCTGGGAGAAGAGGAGATCAGCTGAGTGCCACTGTACCAAGGGTATTTGATAAAATTGTATTGCAGAGGCACACACCTTTTGCATTGTGTACTACTGTAGGAGAGTGGATTCTACCACTTTACAACCACTTTAAACTAGGGCTTATTTTCAGGGTAGGGCTTATATTGCAGCGCTTACCGAAAATCTAGGTAGGTCTTATTATCGGGGTAGGTCTTATTTTCGGGGAAACACGGTATTAAAGGCCTTGTAAAGTTTCATTGTTTTTCACCTTAATGCATTCTATGCATTCAGATTAAAAACCTTCTGTGCTGCAGCTGTCTCACTTTTTACATGAACCTGATCGTTCCAGTGACGAGCACAAACCCAGAGACTCCAGCCGATGTCTTTGCTCCTCACTGGATAGATTGATAGCCATTGGCTCCTGCTGCTGTCAATCAAATCCAGTGACACGGGAGTCGGGGGGCAGGGCCGAGTCTTGCTGTCTGTGTCAATGGATGCAGCAGCGGGACTCGTGAGCACACCTGCATGGGTACCCCCATGGAAATCGCTCTCCGTGGGGGCACCCGATGAAGAGGAGGAGCCAGGAACACCCCAGAAAAGGAAGATCGGGACTGCTCTGTGCAAACCCCTTGCACAGAGCAGGTACGTATGACATTTGTTATTTAAAGCGGAGTTCCGGCCAAAATATGACCTCAAACTAACTGGAGGGAAGTACAAAACTAATCTTAGAAACTATTATTTTACTGAAAGGGTGGTTGATGACTAGAATAAACTACCAACAGAGGTTGTGAGACAGTCAACAGTAAATGGCTTCAAACATGCTTGGGATAAACATAAATCTATAGTCAGACAACGAGGTTAATGGGAAAAAAAAAAAAAAAAAAAAAAAGAAAAAAAAAAAAAGGGGCAGACTCGATGGACTACTTTAGTCTTTTTCTGCCATCACTTTTCTGTGTTTCTATGTTTAAGATAAAAATACCCTTAGAATACTCATGCTTCGTGCAATATATCAAAGGTGTGCTGTAAACTATGCCCAGTTTTCTATTTGTGTAGCATCGTTTTCTTACTTTGTGAAGTTTCTACACAGCGCGACCATCTCCAGTGTGGGCATCTAAAGCCGCAGGATCCTTCATCCTAGATTCCATGCATGCTGGCTACCCAGCATGCACCTGCTGATCTCACGCATGTGCAGTGTGGTGCAATCTTGGTCAGATTCTCCATAGATGCCAATGCAAAACGAGAGAAGTGCCATGCCAAGCTGACCAAGATTTTCCATGGATGCCAATGCAAAACCGGGAGCAGTGCCATGCCAAGCTGACCAAGATCTCCCAGGAGTCAATGCAAAACCGGAAATGATGTACGGCACCACGCCCCCTAAAGGAGAAAGTGAAATTAGATACAGGCATAAATCAGGTTAGTGAACAGAAAAAAAATAAACAAAATACCAATTAATTTTAAGGATGCACATTAGAGCTGCATGGCGAGGAGTGAAAAATGTGGGTGGAACTCCGCTTTAAAAAAACAAAAACAAAAAAACAAACCATTACAATCACTTTGCTGTTTTGGGGACAACCCAAAAATTTGGGAATTTCTTTTAGGCCCCTTTCACACTTGTGCGACCTGATTTCACCGCAATTTTGACGCAATTTGGGATCAGTACGACTTTGTTGCAACTTTGGCTCAATGAAAACATATTACAAAGTCGTACACAAGTAGTACAGAAATCACATCTATATTATTTAGGTGCGATTTGCATGCGACTTTGAGGGTTTAACATTGAACTCTAGGGACCTCAAGTTGCATCAAAGTTGGACCAAAGTATTGCAGGGACTACTTTGAACTCGGTCTGACTTGAAAGTTGTACAGGTATGAACGGTACACATTGGAAATAATAGGGAATGAATTGTCATGTGACTTTACAGTCCCAAATCGCAGGACAACTCGCACAAGTGTGAAAGGGGTCTTAGACTGGGTTCACACTATATTTGCATGCGGCTCCCAGCAGGAGTCCGGTGCATCTCCATTTACCGTTTCAACTCCCAGTTCAGACTGAAGTTTGGGCTGAATTCAGACCTGAAATGGACCAAAAGACGCACAGGACTCCTGTGCAAATTCGCACCAAATCCGCTCCGGAGATGTGTGAACCGGCTCCATAGAGAACCAGTCACAATCTCCTGCAAATTGGATGCAGAGAAACCCACATCTAATTCGCACTAATGTGAACCCAGCCTTACTTTTGGTGATAATGCTAGGCCCCAGTTCACACTGCTGTGACTTGTCATGCGACTTGAGAGTTCTGAACTCCATTAACTGCAATGGAACCTTTCTAATCAAGGTGCTCCGTAAAAGGTTCTTGCGCCACTTTTGGTGTGACTTCATCACAACTTGCATTGACTTCTGTTTCAATCATTTTTATTTCAGAGTTTTCAAAGAAAGAATGTACAAATAATGCATTTTATTAAATAGTTCAGCAAGAATATTTCGCATTGACTTCTGTTAACCAATTGCCGACTGCCTGCCAAAGCGTGACGGCGGCAAGATGGCTCATTATCGCGAACCGCCGTCACCTGACGGCGGCCGCGATAACTAGCATTGTGAGCGCGTGCTGCCGGAGGCGCGCTCGCTGTGTCCGGGGGGGCAGGCAGCAGGTGCGGTGGACTCGATCGCCGCCGGCTACCCGCGATGACCTCCCCGCAGTGAAAGAACGGAGGTCCGTGTATGTATGTAAACACGGATCTCCATTCTGTTAGAGGGGGAAGGGTTGTGATCACAGGCTTCCTGTATATGGAAGCCGTGATCACTCTCCTCCCCCTGCCAGCCCAGCCCCCATACAGTTAGAACACGCCCAGGGAACACAGTTAACCCTTAGAGCACCCCCTGCAGGTTAACCCCTTCACTGCCAATGCCATTTACACAGTAATCTGCATTTTTATAGTACTATCGCAGCAATATCACAATACCGCTAAAAATCGCAGACCGCCGCCATTACTAGTAAAAAATAAAAAATAAATAAAAACCCCAGAAATGAATTCTCAGCATCCGTAACTTTTGCAGAACCCAATCAATAAACGCCGATGGTGATTTTTTTAAGCAAAAATATGAGGAAGAATATAAATCAGGCAAAACCAATAAATAAATTAGTTTTTTTATATATTTTTATTTGGATTTGTATTTTAGCAAAAAGTAAGAATAAGGTTTTTTTGCAAAATTGTTGCTCTTTTTTTATTTATAGCGGTGATCAGAAATGACGCAGAGGTGATTAAATACCACCAATAGAAAGCTCTATTTGTGGGAAAAAAAGGACGCAAATTTTGTTTGGGTACAACGTCGCACGACCGCGCAATTGTCAGTTAAAGCGAAGCAGTGCTGATTCACAAAAACTGCTCTGGTCCTAAAGTGGGAAATCCTTCCGGGGCTGAAGTGGTTAAAGAAGTCGTATGCAAGCCGTGCTGCAGTCGCACAGCGATGTCAGTTCCTTGCGGAAGTCGCTGCAGTGAGAATCTCTCTAAGGAAGGCTCAAACAGCAATAAAAGCTGGTTTAGTGTGTTATATTACTATATTTGGTCAGCTTCCATGCAAATGTGTAATAAAGACTACACAATAATGATTAATGTGAGCAGTGAGAGTCCAGCGCACAAGTCTACAGACTCTCAGACAGAGGATGAACTGATAATCACCTCCAAGGACATCCCAGTGCTCAGCTCCTGCCTACTGTTCCATAATTCCGCAGCACCTCACACATGACAGCGCCGGCACATCGCTGCGCATGCGCACACCCTTGGCCTGTGGGGATGGGGAAGCTGCTTTGCCCAGTGCATTGTGGGTCGCTCTGAGCATGCGCGCTGAATGTGTCCTGTTGCATTGTGGGTCCGAGGTAGAGTGGCGCAGGGCTGGAGGGTCGGCCATCTTGTCTCCGTCCCTTAGTGTCTACTACCAGGCCGCCGCTCTTTGCTGACTGTGTGTAGCCCCGGCAGTGCTGAGCTATGGGCCGCTCCCGAAGTCGGAGCTCGTCCCGTTCCAAGCACGCCAAGAGCAGCAAGCATAACAAGAAGCGGAGCCGGTCCCGGGAGAAGGAGCGAGTGAGGAAGCGCTCCAAGTCCCGAGAGAGTAAGAGGAACAGGCGGCGGGAATCTCGCTCCAGGTCTCGCTCGAACACAGCTTCCAGGAGAGAGCGGGAGAGGCCCGTCACTCCGCCCGACCGTATCGATATCTTCGGCCGTACGGTCAGCAAGAGGAGCAGCCTGGATGAGAAGCAGAAGAGGGAGGAAGAGGAGAAGAAGATGGAGTATGAGCGCCAGAGGCGGATGTGAGTACCGGGGGCTGGGCGAGCTGGGGAGAACACAGGACTAGGCCTTCATCTATGAGGTTCCCATAACAACCCCGGCCAGTGCAGGAATTGTGCCCCATAATAGCTGGAGGGGGATCCCTGGGAAGATGAGACTAGGCCGCAACAGGGATCACACAGGACTAGGCCTCCATCTATGAGGTTCCCATAATAACCCCAACCAGTGCAGGAATTGTGCCCCATAATAGCTGGAGGGGGATCCCTGGGAAGATGACTAGGCCGCAACAGCGATCACACAGGACTGGGCCTCAATCTAAGAGGTTCCCATAACAACCCTGATCACTACAGGAACTGTGCTTCATAACGACAGGAGGAGAGATTCCTGAGCAGACAGGACTAGGCCTCCATCTAAGGTTTCCATAACAACCCCGGCCAATGCAGGAATTGTGTCCCATAATAGTAGAAGGGGGATCCCTGGGAAGATAAGACTAGGCCGCAACAGGGATCACACAGGACTAGGCTTCCATCTATTAGGTTCCCATAACAACCCTGATCACTACAGGAACTGTGCTCCATAACGACAGGAGGAGAGATTCCTGAGCAGACAGGACTAGGCCTCCATCTAAGGTTCCCATAACAACCCCGGCCAATGCGGGAATTGTGTCCCATAATAGTTGAAGGTGGATCCCTGGGATGATAGGATTGGCTGCAACAGGGATCACACAGGACTGGGCCTCCATCTACTAGGTTCCCATAACAACCTGACCAATACAGGAACTGTGCTCCAAAACAGGGTTCTCCAAACTATGGCCCTCCAGCTGTTGTGGAACTACATGTCACATGAGGCATTGTAAAACTCTGACATTCACAGACATGGCTAGGCATGGTGGGAATTGTAGTTTCTGAACAACTGGAGGGCCATAGTTTGGAGGCCCCTCCTCCATAACAACTGGAGGAGGGGAGTCCTAAGCAGGCAGGACTAGACTGCAACATGGATCATACAGGACTAGGCCTCCATCTACAAGGTTCCCGTAACTACCCCCCATCACTACGGGAACTGTGCCCCATAGTAGCTGGAAGGGGGAACCCTGGACAGATAGGATTAGGCCACAGCAGGGATTACACAAGAGTGGGCCTCCTATACATGGGGAAGGATGATTTAATATATAAGGTTCCCATAACAACCTGACCCAGTACAGGAACTGTGCCTCATAACAGCTGGAGTATGGGAAGCCCTGGGAAAATGGAGCTATGCTGCAACAGGACTGTCAGTAGTGTGCAGCAGATCACATGTCTGTGGGCCTCACATACATAGGGAAGGATGATCTGATATAGAAGCCTATTGTAATAATCTGGGCAAGTACAGGAACTGTGCTGTATGATAGCTGGAGAGTGGAAAACCCTGGCAAGATATAACTAGGCTGCAACAAGGATGTCATTAGTGTGCAGCCGATCACATATTATTGGGCCTCCGATACATAGGGAAGGATGATCTGATAAAAAAAAAGCTTATTATAACAATCTGAGCAGTACAGGAACTGTGCCCATAACAGCTGAACGAGGGGATCCCTAGGCAGGAACCACACATGACTGGGCCTCCTGTACATTGGGAAGGATAATCCGATATACAAGGATCCCATGCCAATGTAGAAACTATGCCCCATAACAGGTGTACGGTGGGAAGTCCTGGGAAAGTACAACTAGGCTGCAGCATGGATGTCGGTAGTGTGCAACCAAACGCAGATTGCATATTAGTGGCCCTCATAAAAATCGTACAAGTACTGTGCCCCATAACATCTGGGGGATCCCCGACAAGATAAGTGACAAGTACTAGGCCACATCAGGAATCGCACATGAGTGGGTCTCCTATATGTGGGGGACATGCTCAGATGTACAAGGTCCAAATAACAACCTAAATCAATAGCAGAAATGTGGCCCATAGCAGCTGGAGGAGGGGATCCCTGGGCAGATAGGATTAGGCCACAGCACTGATCACACATGAGTAGGCCTCCTATACACGGGGAAGGAAGATCTTGTATAGAAGGTTTCCATAGCGACCTAGACCAATACAGGAACTGTACCCTGGGAAGATATGACTAGGCCACAGTGGGGATGTCAGTACTGTACAAGCCAATAGTAGATTGCATATTAGTAGCTTTTCATTCATGCATAGATCTAATATAGAAGCTTCTTGTTAAAAATAATCAGAGTAAGTACAGGAACTGTGCCCCATAACAGCTGAAGGGGAGATCTCTGAGAAGGTAGGACTAGGCCACAGCAGGCATCACACATGAGTGGGCCTCCTTTACCTGGGGGAAGGATGATCTCAGAAGGTTCCCATAACAACTTGCACCACTATAGGAACAGTGCCCCATACCAGCTGGAGAGTGGGAATCCCTGGGCAGATAGGACACAGCAGAGATGCCAATGATGCAGTCAGTGGAACATCACAGATGGATGGTCCTTCTATCTCTCTCTATGTGAGGAAGTGTGCTCTGACATAACCCTTTTCGCAATATGAACGAATACAGGAACCCCATTACAGCAGGGGGTGGCATCCCTGGACAGATAGGACTAGGTTGCAACATGTGTGTCAATAGTGTACAGTCAATAGCATGTCACGAATGAGTGAGCCTCTTGTACATACATACATGGGAAAGATTGCCCTGCACATATCAATACAGTGTGCCCATTACAGCTGGGGGGTGGGAATTCCCGGGAAAATAGGACTAGGTCTCAGCAAGAATTGTCAGTAGGTGCCAGCGAATAAGCAGCTTACAGATGAGTGGGCCTTCTAATCCTACATGGGGATGGATGATCTGATATGGACTGTCCTCCTAACAACCTGGACCAATACAGTTCCCCATTAACAGCTGGAGAGTGGTAATCTCTAGGAAGATGGGACACTGCACAGCCAGTAGCAGATCTCAGATTAGTGGGCCTCCTAGACATACATGGGGAAGGATGCTCGTAGATAGAATGTTCTTATAACAACCTAGATCAATACAGAAACTGTGCTTCATTACAGCTGGAGGCCGGATCCCTGGGCATATAGGACTAGGCGGATCACATATGACGTAGAAGGTTCTTTTTGCAACCATTTAAACTTCCACAGCTGGATCAGTACAGTGCTCCATTACAACCAGAGGGTGGGAATCCCCAGCAAGATAGACCTAACCTGCAGCAGGGATGTCAGTACTGTGCAGCCAATAAGAAAATTATATGATTTGTTTTCCAATACATGGGGAAGGATACACTGAGAGAAGCCCCTGGAATGTGAGCAACAGTGGAAGATTTAAATATAGGGGAGAATAGTACTAGGCCACAGCTGGGACTTCAGTAGTGTACAGCCATTAGCAGATAACAGATATGGGCCTCCCATATATGGGGAAGGAGGCTCTCACATAGAAGGTCCCTAGGCCTCATGCACATGGGAGCATAAAGCTGTACACCTCAATTGGGGTTGTATTTCTGCAACGGGGAGACACCGCTATTCCACTCATAGTAATGAATGGCTATACACGGGTATACGCCATACTTGCCTAAACAGGGTTTACACCATTATACATTTCTCACAAGTACAACACATACCTGCATATAGCCTTGCATTATTATAGGCAGCTCTGCGCTGTAGTGGTGTCTTCCCCCCCCCCCCGTTCAGAAATATGCCAACAATTTATGGTGTATGGGCCTCATGCAGTCACCCAGAGACGCTGAAATATGAGCACCAGTGGCAGATTTGAGTGTTTATATTACAGGTATTCATATATATTGCTGACAGTTTTTTGCTGCTCTCTTGACATACTACAATATACCACATCAGTTGTTGCACTAAAGCTTACAATCTAAGATCCGCTATTGCTGCAACAAACAGAAGTTGTGCACTAGGCTTTTTTATGAATTTGATCTAGTGTAATGTTTAATGACAAACCAGGCGTTTTTTCACAGTTTATGCTGTGATTGGGTATGTTGGAATGTCACTGAATTATATAAAGTGTCATATGATTACTGAAAGCGGAGTTCCATCCATTTAAAAGTCAGTCGTTATTTTGTGTAAGTGGTATTAGGATGACATGAATATATTCGGCACCTCATCCCCACAGGCATATAGAGCAACAGAGGTGATTTGGGATTTTCAGGGTGCCAGCAAGGCATTTGTATACACAAAGATTTAAAAACATAACATTTTATTGTATTAAATATAAAAACAGATAGAGAATTAGTTTAAAAGAGATACACCAAATGTTGGTGGAATAACACCACAATTCAGGCTCGATATTGCTTTTGATAGCGATGGCTGAAACGTAGAATAATGTCTCAGTATATTTCGCCAACCTTGGCTTCTTCAGGGGATATATTCAACCATTGCAGTACAGCTGAGCTCAAACGGTCACCCCAGAAGTGCCCCCATCTCCGTACACATGCAAGCGGGGAGAAGGCTACGTGCAGCTACAGGGGGTATAGGATGGGTTAAAAATCAGCCATCAGTAATTAACTCTTAATTCTCTTTAGTTAATTACTGATGGCTGATTTTTAACCCATTCCATTGTGGCGTCCCTGTTCATTACTCTTAGATTAAACTTCACAATTCTTGGTCCTCCTATACCCCTGTAGCTGCACGTAGCCTTCTCCCCACTTTTATGTGGACAGAGCTGGGGGCACTTCTGGGGTGACCGGTTGAGCTCAGCTGTACTACAATGCTTGAATATATCCCCTGAAGAAGCCAAGGTTGGCGAAATATATTGGAACATTATTCTACACTTCAGCCATTGCCATCAAAAGCAATATTGAGCTTGAATTGTGATGTTATAACACCAACATTTGGTGTATCTCTTTTAAATACATTTTCTCTGTGTTTTTATATTTAATACAATAAAATGTTATGCTTTTAAATCTTTGTGTATACAAATTTCTTGCTTGCACCCTGAAAATCCCAAATTTCCTCTGTTCTATACAGCTACAAAAAGTGTAGCTGCTGACTTTTCCTAATCAGACACTCACCTGTCCCACGCTCCAGTGATTCCGTCGCCCAACGCTTCGCTCCTCTCCCCCTCCCGTCCACGGCGCCAGCATCACAAGTGTGGATGCGTGCTGTGAATGGCCAGGCAATCTTCTGGGACCCGTGACGTGTCCAAGAAGATGGGAGGGATGAGGGAAAGTTGAACTTCCTTCTGGCACCACTGTGCCAGGAGATGAAGTGGGAGCTGGGTACCGCTGAAAACAGGCAGTCAACATTTTAGGAATGTACAAAGTAACGAGCAGAACTCTGCACTGGCCAGGAAGTTAAACAAGGAGATCTTTCTTCAATGAAGGCACACTAAGGATGTCATACTTTTACAATATTTCTGTGTGCCTTCCTTTAGACTCAGTTCACATTGGTGTGATGCAGGAACCCTGCAAATCCACTACAGGTTCCTGTATCGCACCTGACTCGCAGGCAGTTCACACTGCCTTATGCGAACCGCTGGGAGTTAATGACACCCCCAGATCGGTCTGCATATCTCAGTGTGAACTGTCAATTCAGACAGGAATCAGATCGCAGAGGTGGAAAAACCCAAGCGATTTGATTCCAGTTCGGACTAAAAAAGGGTCCTGCTCGACTTTTGTCTGAATGCGATACAAATTCAGCCATACAATCTGGCTGAATTTGCATCGCACAGCAGTGCGGTGTGAATCTCATGCGATGTTGCGCAGCAGTGTGAAGGCAGCTTTATAGGACAATCGTCCTCTGATGCACTGTTAGACTGTGATAAAAAATTGTGAACAAAATGTAAACATAGCACTTGATTTAAAAGAGAAATATAGGCTTAAAAAATACCTCAAACATTTATACCATCCTAGGTGGATGCAGCATCGATCTAATACTGCATCTGTCCCTCATTGGCTCTGTAGTGAGCAGCAAGCCTGGAATGTCAGTCACTGGCTCTCTGCTCTCCCCTCCAGCGTTCACTGGAGCCCTGTGCTGAAGAGGGGGCGGGAGGGGCTGTTCAGGCTTTCGGAGGATCACTGAGAGGCTGAACAAGGTGACAGTCCAGGCTTTTGGGTGGAGCCCCCTGTTGGCTGAAAACTGATCAGACATGCAGAATGAACTGTACTCCTGTGATCCACAGAAGTTTAGCCAAAAAAAGCTTTGGTTATACTTCTCCTTTAAGTGCTAAATATTGCAAAACATAAATATTGTTTGAATTTTTTTTTTTTTCAGTGCATTGACTACTTTTGCAAGACATACTGCATGAGTTATCTTAAGACAAAAATTCATGCAGTATTTATCTCTTAGTGAATTGACCACATAGCATTTTTCAATTGGAGTTTAACAATTGCAAACTGCATGGCTTGCCTTCAGGCTCACTACTTGGAGTCAGTTACTTGGTAGAAAAATGCTACTTAGGCCAGAGTAAAGTCTGAAGCCCTAATATGTGTTCCTTGTCAGTGATTCTGAAATCAATTGAGCTTTTGTATTGATAGAACAGCCCAAAAATGAGCATTTTCAAAAGGAAAGTGCATCGGCGGTGAATAGTATTTGACTAATATTTTCTCAATGCAGGTCACCTTAAAAATGTCCCTCGCCCCAGCACACACACGTTTTAGATTTGTAATAGGCTGTGCATTCAAATGCTTAGAAATTGTAGCTCACGTACAATCTATACTGAGAGCAATACAGGGCAGTTGTTGGATTCATCCAGCTATCAGTGCTCTGACACAGTGACATTGTTGAGCTGCATGTCTGCTTAATGTCAGTAAAGCCACACGTATTACATCTTGGTCGGTTCAGCAGGAACTGTTGGCTGTTCTAACAACTGGCTTCTGTCAAACGGTCATGCTGCAAGCAGCCAGTGGCTACAAGCACTGATCTGTGTGTTCTGATGGGGGAAGTCCCTGCTGTCAGAATTCATTAACGCAGTGGGGGAGATCCCTGTATCAGTAGCGCTTGTGTTGCGGGGATCTGCCTTTTTTTTTTTTTTTTTTTGTTCAATCTGCTGGTGGCAGCTTACATGTTACACAAGCCTCATAAAGTAAACCACTTACTTTCTTTGTGTATTTTATGCTCTTTCTCCCAGATACTGCAGCTCCCAGTGGGTATGGATGGGCTTGGACGTGTTCGCAACTGCATGTGCCCGAGCCCGGCGGGAAGTGAACCCTGCACTGCGCCAATCACAGGCAGTGAGACATTTCCCCGATGCGTGGCTGCAGCGATCGGGGAATGTCTCACTGCCTCTTATTAGTGCAGTGCAGGGATCACTTGCCAGCAGGCTCGGGCACTTGCGAACAAGCCTGAGCCCCTTGTTTTTTTTTTTTTTTTTTTCCGTC
>BLSH010497386.1:522356-537507 GCA_018402905.1 Glandirana rugosa
CCCCCCTTCCTTCCCCACTCCCCTCCCCATGTTCCCTCCTCCCCCTCCCTCACTCCCTCTCTCCTCTTCCCTCCTCCTTCCACCGCTGCTGGGCCAGCAAGACAGTGCAGCGCTTCCCGCATGCACAGTAGGGAACCGGATGTGAAGCCGCAAGGCTTCACTGCTGGGTTCCCTTGCTGGCAATGGCAGCACCCAACAGCCGATGGAAACATTGGCTGGGGTGTCAACATCACTGGATTCCAGGACAGGTAAGTGTCCTAATAAGTCAGCAGCTACAGTATGTATGTACAGTATGCTGCCGACTTTAAATTTTTGGTGGTGGTGGTGGGGGGGGGGGGGGTTAAAGCTTGTCTGTGTATCAGTAGGCAAAAGTTATATATTTGAATGCATATTTTCTCTTTTCAGAAGGCAGCAAGAAATTGAAGAAAAGCTCATAGAAGAGGAGACAGCGCGTCGCGTGGAAGAGCTGGTTGCCAAGCGCGTAGAAGAAGAATTGGAGAAGCGGAAAGATGAAATAGAACGAGAAGTTCTGCGCAGGGTTGAGGAAGCTAAACGCATCATGGAAAAGCAGTTGCTCGAAGAACTCGAGCGACAGAGGCAGGCAGAGCTAGCTGCACAGAAAGCCAGAGAGGTAACGCTCGGTCGTTTGGAAAGTAGACAGTCCATGGCAAAACTTTCTCTTTTTTGTTTTGTTCTTAGTTTCCAGATAGTATATACAGATTTGTTTCTGCTTCTTTCTGGGTCAGTTACTGAATTCTTAAAAGAATATCTTTGTTCTGCTTTGGGTTTGATTGGCATCACATGTGGATTGGTCGATTGTAATCTGTTGAACTGTTGAGACTTTATTCCTGAAAGATGCCATTTTAGGGGTATTGAAGAGTTGTTGACATGCACTTGAAACTTTTGCCATGGCTGTAGTGTTTTGAACATTTGATCCTATTTCAAGATATTCATCTGAAGAAAAAAAAAAACTGTAGCTGCTGACAGCTAATGTGCCAAGCTCTGTAAAGAATTGCAACAGTTGGCCTAAATGCTACAGTAACTGACAAGGAGCTAAATTAATTTGGCTTTCCTGCGTTGGAGGATGTTTTTTATTTCCTTCATTTAAGCACTAACTCGCTGAATGTGCTTATTATTCTCAAAATAACCTTTGTTTTTCTTCCCACTTGTTTGTCCAGCTCATCATTAACGAGTATTGAACTAGTCATAACATCCTTTCTTCCTTATAGATCTCTTGGAAGATATCAAGTTGCCCTTGTTTAAGTTTAAATATATTGCTTTCCAACAGGTGGAGCATAAACAGAAAACGTATCCACATAAGGCAGTAATTGGCTACTGACTACTATTGTTTTATATACACTCTTGTCACAAGCCATTAAGACAAACCTTCTTCTAAATGTAATTTTTTTTTGTCAATTTTAGTAAATTGATACCCCTTTGTTAAGCTGGAAATCCTTAAAACGGCATTTTCCAAATTTCCTTTGTGCAGCTTATGTGTGTGTTTATAGCACATTAATAGATCATGGTGCACAAGCACGTTTTTATTAGTGATATTCACTACTTTGTGAAATTAAATTTCCTTCTAGTAGTCCAAATTCATTGCTGGGCTGTTTTTTTTTTTTGCAGAGTTTATTGTAAGCCCATGCCTTTCTCTACTCTATCAGTACTAAGAAAGGCTGTCCTAATTTCTGAAGTGATTGCTAAGTGGGAAATATTTCCTTTACAGTTTCATGAGAAATATCATGCCCCTTGAATCCATTCAAAATGCAAACTTGTGAAACTCCTAGTGCAGTAAACCTAAGGACTTAGCCAGGCTCCCATATTCTATGTGAATGGCTGCCTCAGATTCAACCCCAGGTTCTGCGCAAATCTGAGGTATGCAGTGAGCCACTTACTGATGTACATTTAGGCTCCATGCACATTGAAGCTGATAAACGACCGTTTATGGTCGTTTGGGCGTTTTTTTTATTTTAACAGCCCATAAACGCCCTTTTAAGTCATCCTATGTGTCCATGCATACGTGGACATTTGTCGTTTAACAGCAGCGGTGTTTATGAACTCCCTGAATTGGCGTTCAAGAGTCGTTCTTTTGACCACAAAAAAACGCTGATAAACGCTCAAAAACGTTGCTCACCAGCGTTTCTGGTCGTTTCGAATCCATTGAAAAAAAAACGCTGGCACTCAAATGCTAGTGTATTAACGCTGATAAAAGATGAAAGTCTCGCTACAAATCTACCCACGTTTTTAGATTGTTTTATAAACGTCCAGTGTGCATGGAGCATTAACGTTCATGGAAATCCTGTCCACAAACAGAACACTGTTGAAAGGAAGTGAAATTTCAGATTTCAGCTGTAATTATCAAATCATGGTTGACTGCAGATGAAAATGGAAAAGTATTTTTTTAATTATATGTAATTACAAAACAACCTGTGAAGCAGTTGTAGTTTATATCAGTTGTAACTAAAGCCCCTTTCATTTATAATGAATTCCAATAAGGAAACTTTATATTCCAAAATTCCCCTCTGCATGTCTTGGAATATACAAAAACTATCTTCTGGTTTGAAGTCAAGCATTTATTGGGCTTCAGAAGCCTTCAGGTTATAATGGATGTTGTATGTGTGTGTATATGTGTGTGTGGGGGGGTGTATATGTATATATACACCCCCCCACACAGTGGGGAAAATAGTTATCTGATCTCCTGCAGATTTTGTAAGTTTGTCCACTCACAAAAAATGAAGGGTCTATCATTTTTTATCAATCATAGGTGTATTTTAAATGATAGACAGAATATCACCAAACATCCAGAAAAAATATGATACAAGTGTTATAAATTAAGTTGCAGTTCACTGAGTAAAATAAGTATTTGTTCCCCAAGCAAAACATGGTTTAGTACTTGGTGGAGAAACCCTTGTTGGCAAGTACAGATGTAAGATGTTTCTTGTAGTTGGTTACCAGGTTTGCAAACACCTCAGGAGGGATTTTGGTCCACTCTTTGCAGATCTTCTCTAAATCCTTAAAATTAAAGGCAATACTTTTTTTAAGTATTGGATAGCGTGGAGAGGGATTAGAAGACTTGTCAGTTTTAATTTCTGTCTGTGCCCCCGTTCACCCTCTATTTGTCCTGTTTACCATTATTATAGAAAGTGAATGTAAAAGAAAATCCCAAATTTTGGGTTGTCCCCAGAAAAGTAATAGAGGGAAAATCTTCCAATGAGGACATAGTTCTGGTGATGTGGGGGGTCCCCAATGAATTCCCTTAATTTGCAGGGATTTCCTCACTTCCTGTTTGGCTATGGGACAGGAAGTGAAGGGAAATCTCCGCAATGGGATACAGATGGCGGGGAAAAAAACAGACGGGTTATAACCCTCTCTTGCTCTATCCAAAATGTTTAAAAACGTTTTGCCTATAGTTCTACTTTAAGATTTCTTGGGTGTCGCTTGGCAACTCGGTTTCAGCTGTCTCCATAAATTTTCTATAGATTTAACGTCCGGGGACTGGCTAAGCCACTCCATGACTTAAATGTTCTTCTTGAGCCACTCCTTTGTTGCCTTGACAGTATGTTTTGGGCCATTGTCATGCTGGAAGACCCTTCCATGACCCACCTTCAGTGTTCTGGCTGAGGGAAGAAGGTTCTCATCCAAGATTTTACAATACAATGGCCCCGTCCATTGGCCCCTCAATGCAGCAGTGTCGGCCTCAAAGCAATAATGTCTCCACCTTCATGGTTGACTGTAGGGATGTTGTTGGGGTCATAGTCAGCATTTTTCTTTCTCCAAACATGACAAATCGAGTTAATGCCAAAGAGATCAATTTTGGTCTGATGTGACGACAGCACTTTCTCCGAGTCCTTCTCTGAATCATTTAGATGTTCATTGGCATGACTGCACATGTACCTTCTTGAGGAGGGGGACCTTGCGGGCGCTGCAGGATTTCAATCCTTGGTGGCATATTGTGTTACCAATGGTTTGTTTTGTGACTGTGATCCCAACTGCCTTGAGATGATTCACAAGCTCCTCCCGTGTAGTTCTAGGCTGACCCCACACCTTTGTCATGATCATCCTTACCCTATGAGGCGAAATCTTGCATGGAGCTCCAGACCGAGGGCGATTGATGGTTATTTTGTATTTCTTCCCTTTGCAAATAATCACTAACAGTTGTCTCCTCCTCACCAAGATTCTTGCTGATGGTTCTGTAGTCCATTCCAGCCTTGTGCAGGTCTACAGCCTTGTCCCTGACGTCCTTTGGCAGCTCTTTGGTCTTGCTCATAATGGTGAGATTTGAATAGAAGAAAGAGATTCTGTGGACAGGTGTCTTTTATACACAGCGAGTTGTCATAAGGAGCACCTTCTTAAACAGACAGAACTAATCTGTGTACCACATGAGCACATAATGTAGCCAGTCTGTGGGGGCCAGAACTATTGTTGCTTGGTAGGTGATCAAAAACTTATTTTACTCACTGAACTCTACAACTCAATTTATAACATTTGTATTTTATTATCATTATACAGGATTTATATAGCACGACAGTTTGCGCTGCGCTTTACAACATTAGGGCAGACAATACAATTCAATACAGGAGGAATAAGAGGGCCCTGCTCGTTAGAGCTTATGTGTTTTTTTTTGGTTGATATTGTGTCTATCATTTAAAATCTGATACAAAAATTATAGACCCTTATTTTCTTTATAATAGGGCAAACTTTCCAAATCTGCAGGGGATCAAATAATTATTTTCCCCACTGTACCAGAGCTGTGCTTTGCTTATGTAGGGGAAAGCAACAAATTCACTTTAATATCAACCCTTAGCAGCACATGCTTATCGTTTTCTTAATTTCCCTGCTGCTTGGTTCAGCTGTTGAGGACAAAGAAATACTGGGTACATCTGGAGGACAAAGGAAAATACTGGGTACATCTGGATAATGGAAGCAAGTGACTTCCTTGCTTTCCTTCCATGTGACAGTGCCGTTGCCTGGTGATTGGCTCCTCAGGCAACCTGCTCTGCCACATGAGGATCGGGAGAGAGATTAATTAGTCCTGTATAAACTTTAGGTCCGGAGTGGGGTTTACGTTTATTTTTATTTATTTCAGGTACTTGTATAGCGCTGTCAATTTATGCAGCACTTTTACATATACATTGTACTTTCACATCAGTCCCTACCCTCAAGGAGCTTACAATCAAAGATCCCTAACTCACATTCATACATATACTAGGGCCAATTTAGACAGGATCTATTTTGCCTACCAGCATGTCTTTGGAGTGTGGAAGGAAACCGGCGTACTGGGAGGAAACACACGCAGGCACAGGGAGAACATGCAAACTCCAGGCAGGTAGTGTCGTGGTTGGGATTCGAACCAGCGACCCTTTTGCTGCCGGGCAAATGTGCTATCCACTACACCACTCTGCCGCCCACATGGGATTTACTCTCTCTTTATTTATTATTCGCATTATACAGGGTTTATATAGCGCTAACAGTTTGCGCAGAGCTTTACAATGTGAGGGCAGACTGTACAGTTACAATACAATTGAATTCAATACAGGAGGCATTAAAGGGCCCTGCTCGTTAGAGCTTCCAATGTACAAGGGGAGGGTCTAATTTTAAAAAAGGCAATAACTGGGGGGGATGAGCTGATGGAGAAAGTGGAAGTACAGTTGTTGGGTGAAGTCGGGATAGTCTACTCTGAAGAGAAGAGTTTTCAGGGATCGTATAAAAGTGGACGGAGTAGGAGATAGGTGGTCAGATTGAGGTAGGGAGTTTCATGGGTTAAGGGGGGGTTAGTAAATATATGCTGCTGTTGCAACTGCTATTAATATGAACTTGTTGCTTTGTTCTGTAGGCAAGGTAAATGGTTGAGGCCCAAACTGTTTAACACACACTTTGAGCCAGAGTACTCCATTCATCTATGCAGTCCCAATTGTAATGCTGGTAGTGCTGGACTGTGTGAGCAATTACACTTATTGTATTTCTCTATATACAGTCACCAGCCAAATCTTTCCCTGTACAGCATCTTTTGTTCATTTTCAAGCTAAGAGGGTTCTCTGCTTTTCTCTTTTTTAGTTCTCCTACCTTAATTTACTGGGATTGAGTAAAACGAAGTCTTAAAACAATAGGCAGTAGCCTGTTATGTGTCTTCTTTTATGTACCGTTGTTTTGTTTTTTTCTTTAACCCCAATGTGTACTTAGTGTTTTTGAACAATCTAGAGAAGTTTTAATTTTACATAAACTTAACAAAATTTTCTTATTTTGCTCCAATGTTTCTATCTATTTGATTAAATATGAACGTAGCTTTAAAGGTGCACTCCTACAAAAACATTTTTTTTTTTATAGAGGGCACCCTTCTAATTTTAAGTTATCTGCAGTCATACTTGGTCCATGCAATTGGTATTTGAATATTACATTTGAAAGAAATTGCGCGTAAAACCGGGCATAAACATTTTGATTTGATAAGCGTATGGATTGCACCTTTAAACACTCAAAGCATTGCATCTTACACTTGAGTTTTCCCCAAAGCCTCAGAACGGATTGCATTTGACTAACAATAAAATGTATTATTTGTTATTACTTGTTTGCCTTAGGAATGATGAATTACATATTTTTGTTTCCTCTTATGATAAACATCTGCATTCCTTAGCTCAGCCTCCCTTGTATGTTTCATAAAATTGGTTGAGCTGCTGATGGCAGGTGTTGCCAAGCTAACAGTACAAATCATTTTAAAGAGGAAGCTGGCGCGTATGGCAGCTGAGGATCACACTCTGCAGGACACTGGACAAGACAGTAAATATTCAACTTTTAATGCTGATTAAAGGAGTATAGGTAAATAATACGTAGGTATACACTATTGGTGAGAAAAACTATTCCCTTATCTTTATATATTTCTGTTTTTTCCTTTAATTTCATATACACTACCCGGTTTTGTAGTTGTCCTTGTTGATATGTCTGACTGTAATTAAAACAGCTCTGGCAGGGCAGGATAGGGAGGGTTTATTTGCTGTTTGGTTTGGGGGGGTTAGGCTGAACTTAGTGTTAGAAAACTGTATGCTAGTGATGATTGAAGTTTGATGTGTTATTGAAAGTATTTGGTGGCTATAGCGCCGCCCCGTAAGTCCTAATAGGAATTGAGGAAAATTAGAGGAAGATGAACACTTTGAGTCTTGCCGTTTTCTAACATCTCCTTATATCCTCCATATAGGAAGAAGAAAGGGCAAAGCGTGAGGAGTTGGAGCGAATACTTGAAGAAAATAACCGTAAAATTGCTGAAGCACAAGCTAAATTGGTAAGGGTTCTGTCTATAATATTCCTGCATAGAGATTGTTTTGGTGTTGCAAATTGTTAAAACCTCATGCGTTGTATTTGTTTCCATATTCTCCTTCTGTGATGTATAGAAATCAAACTTTAAGTGGTTAAGTGTGCTTTCTAACTGTGTGGGCGGTGGATGCGCTAGAGAAAAACAGATCCATGTTTTCGCTTAGCAGAAACGCAAGATCTCCATTTTTCCTCCCTCACTGAACTACGGTCTGCCTACTTGGGCAGACCACTGTTCTGTCTGTCCTCTGAACGATCGTGGATGGCCGGCCGCCGGACCCGCTTATTTGCATGCGCCCTTGACCTGGAAACCACAAACAACGTACAGATGCGTTATTTTGCGCAGTCGTGCCGCCCTGCCGTTAGAAGTGCGGTGGGCGGTTCGGAAGTAGTTAAAGGAAACATTAGTGATTTGTATAGGGTTTATAACGTGACTTGTTTTCCAGCAGTAAGTGTTAGCTGGCGGTGTCTGCAGGCACCCATAGGGCGTTACTTATCTAATCCAGTCGAGTCCTATTCACATATTTGTAGGCCGTTTTTATATTTAACCAAACACATACTTTATATTGCAGGCCATACAAACTTTCCAAATATTGTGCATTCCTTGAGAAATATTTTGGACACATTCTCGTTAACTTTTGTTGCTTTGTCACCTGCCAATTGTTGCTTGCTTTATTCAGTGAGGGGCACAGTAACCAGAAGCAATGACACGTGTCTCAAACACAAATGTTTACATACACATTTTACCTGGAGATGCACCTTTGCATAGTTTTTGTGTACCTCTGTATAAATATGGTTAGAACATTTGACTGTTAGTCAGTTTAGGGCATTGGCTGGTTTGAGTCTGTTCTGGGGAGATGAGCAGAAGAATATATTGGCGCTAAATTGCATGAAATTTTGTTTGTGCTAATCAGCTTAAAATTGGAACTGAAGGTAGTAGAAAAAATGGTACAATTTTGGTAGACCGTGCAATCTATTGTGCAGATTAAAGCGGAGTTCCACCCAAAAGTGGAACTTCTGCTGATTGGATGCATAACAACCCAGCCCCCCCCCCCCCGGGTGTCACGTTTGGCACTTTTCGGGGGAGGGGGAAGCAGCCTGGCTCCCTCCTCGCTCTGCTACTGGCCGTCTGGCCAATAGCAGAGCCTCGCGCATTCGCAGTAGGGCGCCCGGCGTGAAGCTGTAATGCTACATGTCCGGGTTCCCTTACCCGCTATAGACGCGGCTGCACCCGATTCGAAGATCGGCGGCTGCTGACATCGCTGGACTCCAGGACAGGTAAGCATCCTATTATTAAAAGTCAACAGCTACAGTATATGTAGCTGCTGACTTTTAATTTTTTTGGTTCTGGGCGGACCTCCGCTTTAAGCGAGCTATCAAACAGCTAGTGGTAGTTGGCCTCATTCAACTGAACTTGTTCTGTGATGTTGAAGTTTTGTAGCTTCTCCAAGCCACTTATTCAGTTCTAATAAGTGGCAGATATCCCAGCATTCAATTTAGTCACCGAGTGTAGATGTCAATGGTCCACGAACCGGATGGGAGATGTGACAGGTGATGCAGCCAATTCAGTCCCATGGCTAATGCTTCCTTCTCTAGTGAAGTAAACTCTCATCTGAAAGGCTCTTAACCAGTTGTGCCTTGGGGTGTTTATCATCCTTTCTCTTCCAGGTTAAAGTGATTGTAAAGTCTTGTTATTTATTTATTTTTTAACAAACATGTTATACTTACCTCCTCCTTGCAGTTGGTTTTGCACAGAGCAGCCTGGATCCTCCTCTTCTCGGGTCCCTCACTGGCTCTCCTGGTCCTTCCCTCCTATTGAGTGCCCCCTCAGCCAGCAGCTATCTATGGGGGTACCCGAGCCAAGTCAGAACTCCGTGTATCCATTCAGACACGGAGCCACGGCACCGCAACCCTCCCCTGATTGGCTAACTGACTTTAATTGACAGCCGCGGGAGCCAATGGTGCCGCTGCTGTGTCTCAGCCAATCAGGAGAAGTGTCCCGGGTGGCTTACATTCATGAGCATCGCTGCAGAGAGATGGGGCTCAGGTAAGTAATTAGGGGGTGCTGGGGAGGTGGCTATACACAGGTTTTTTTATCTTAATGCATAGAATGCATTAAATGCTTAGTTCACCTCTGTTCACTTTTTTTTATTCTAAATTCCAGCTCCCCTATGTACCAATATAGCATTCATGTACTTTTATTGCAAAAAAAATCAAAGCTTTCCATAAACTCTACAGACACCTTATTGTCCTACATCCATGTTTTCAGACGTATCTATTGTGTCTGTCTATTTCCTGATCAGACTAGAGGTCATGACACAGGAAAGAGTTGACCAGCTGACCTCATTGGCACACACCCTGCATCATCCTCCCTACCATCATTCAGATACGTCTGAAAACATGGATGTAGGACAGTAAGGTAAGTGTCTGTAGATTTTATGGAAAGTGTTGATATTTTTTAAAAAAAAAGTACATGAATGCTATATTGGTACGTAGGGGAGCTGGAATTTAGAAAAAAAGAAGTGAACAAAGGTGCACTTAGTATTTAAAATAAAAAAAACCTTCTGCCTTTACAACTCCTTTAAAGTGTCTGTAAACCCACATAAAAATGAAATAGAACATTTTACCTAAATCAGCAATGCAGTACAACTCATTTGTACACAGTCTAACAGGGATACGAGCAGCCTGTCGGCTGTAATCCTCCTGACACATGCAGAAAATGTGTTGCAACGCCCCCTCTCATTTGACTGAGACTGGCATGCAGAGAAGACTCCTGCATGGGGGACTGTTGCCCCAGCCTCATTTTAAATGATTGTAAACCACTTATGTATTTTTTTCCCCCAATACGTGCACCACTGTGTAGTTTATGTAAAAATCCAAACCGCTGCATTATTACCTCTGTATTCTCATTTCTAAGCCTATCGCAGCTCTGGAAGTCTCTGCCCTGTGGGCGGTGCAGTCGTGACATCACTAGCCCTACCTCCCAGCTGTACAAACCACCTCCCAGCTGGAAGTGACATGTGTGCCATCATGAATACTGCTAAGCCGGTGCTACAGCGGGATATGGGGGCCAGTGACGTCATGCCTCTGCCCTCCACGTTTCGGTCCATAGACACGCCCATGACCACAAGATTTTCATGGAGCTGTGACAGGCTTGCAGATGAGAATACAAAGGTAATAATACAGCGGTTTGAGTTTTTGCATAAACTATCAAGTGGCGCATGTATTAGAGAATTTATATATGAGGTTTACAACCACTGTTCGGTTAGTCGCTAGTAACAAGTTGGTGAAATTATTGATCTGTTCCTTTCTTGCCCTTAGCGTATTGGACTAGTTTGTTCTGTGTATTGAACCACTCTTTCTAGGGTCTCAGCAGGTAGTTTTAATGCCAAACTGTTTAATTTCATCAGCTTTCACTTATCAGCTTTTACTTTTAAAGCATCAAAGCTGAAATTTCTCACCTGCTCATTTAGCATTTGTTTTTGAACCCTTAGTATAAATCATATTGGCCATATGACCTTTTACTGTGTAATCTAAGCACAGACTGCTATAGATAAGTTCACATCTGAAGTTGAACCATAGGTGGTTCAGTTAATGGAAAAATGGTATTTGCATTAAAGTGATACTGTACTAAAGTCTTTTTTTTTGGTTTCCTTAAAAATAACAAAATGTTATACGTGGACCCCTTTCACACTGGGGCGTCAGTTATTTTACCTGCTCTTTTGCACAGCCCGGGTGTGAAAGCACCCATTGCAATCAATGAGGGGCAGTTTTCAGGCGCCATTTCTAGCGCTAAAACTACTAATAACTGCCTCAGTGTAAAATGGTTCTAATCTGTTCTGTGCAGTGGTTTTGCACAGAGCAGCCCAAATCCTACTCTTCTCGGGTCCCTCTTCAGTGCTTTTGGCCCCTCCCTGCTGTTGCGTGCAGCCACAGCTCCGAGTGTCAATTCAGATGGAGCCGCAGCCCGTTCCTGCCCCCTTTCTCTCTTCATTGGCTCACTGACTTTGACAGCAGCGGAAGCCAATGGTGCTGCTCTGCTGTCTCAGCCAATGAGGAGGGGAGCCCCGGACAGCCGAGTCTCTCATGCAACATTGCAGGATCACTTGAAACTGATGCTTGTCAAGCCAAACTTTTTAATGTTGTTCAAGGCATTGTGTATCTGAACAAATGAACGATTTTTTTTGGTATGACTTGCAGACAAATGACTTTATTCGTCTGTTAATTACTTTTTTTTAAATTGCACAGTTTGATATGGAGGAGTATAAGAATTGCTTTTTAAGTATTTTGAAGGTACTCTATACCAATGTTTCTCAACTCCAGTCCGCAAGGCACCCCAACAGGTCATGTTTTCAGGCTCGCCGTTATTTTGCACAGGTGATTTGATCAGTTTCACTGCCTTCGTAATTACCACAGCCATTTCATCTGAGGGAACCCCTGAAAACATGACCACCTGGGGTGCCTTGAGGACTGGAGTTGAGAAACACTGCTCTATACCACCAATTGGTTGGAGAACATGCGTATGACCATCTTGAACGTATCTTGCCAGTTTTCCCAACCCACTCGAACAGAACTTTTTTTTGTTTTAGGGGTTGGAGCCTCTGTCAGGTTTGTACTGTGGTCTGGGTCTCTCTTGAGGAGACGGAAAGGAAATAATGGGAATATGTCCACAATGCAGACATGCAAAAATAAGTCTGACAGTAATGTTAATAACGCTATCTATAACTAAAAAAGTAATAACTTTTAGAGGGTGTAGGGTTTGTGCTTATGAGAGCTTTGATTAATATTCCACTTCTTCCATCCTAGGCTGAGGAGCAATTGAAAATTGTTGAAGAACAAAGAAAAATACATGAGGAGAGAATGAAATTAGAACAAGAGAGACAAAGACAACAAAAAGAAGAGCAAAAAATTATTTTGGGCAAGGGAAAGTCCAGGCCGAAATTATCTTTCTCATTAAAAAGCCCAGATTAAACGGCATGAACTATTTCCACACCAAAACAAGACTGTATGGTAGCTTCATGTTGAAGTGTTTTTTTTTTTTTTTTTTGTTTTTTTTTTTTCTTTTTTTTTTTTTTTTTTAATGTCTGGAATATCAAATATCATTTCACAAAGGGGCTGTGCTCTAAACTCTGTAACATTATATTTTTTATGTATCTTTTTTTTTTTTCAATTAAATTGATGTTAAATTCTTATCAGATCATTGGACAGAGTTTATACTGTTATTTCTGTACTAAAGTGAACTATAAGTATTAGATGTCCGATTCTCTGGGATTTTGAAGGTCTGGTCAACTGTTCCAGATTTTTTTTTTTGTAGAGGACCACCTTCTGTGGAGGTCTTTTGGGTGGGATAGAAAATGGTTCTTCACTGTCAGTGCAGTGGTAATCTCTTCAGCATTGTTAATACATATTCATAGAAAACGTGCTTGCATGTTTACCAGCACTGGAGAGAAAATGGAAATCGGGTGGCTGCTGACCACAGTTTAATGCCTGTGGTCATCTTCAGGGCTTGTGTTAGGAGCATTTTGTTGCTGAACCTGGGACCATCTTGACAACTTCTGCATTTAGATCTTGGTGGTGCTGTGAACACAGCTGAATTTCAGTATTCAGGTTCTGGCCACCAAAGAGAACAGTTCTCCAAGGTGCTTGCTGCTCATGTACTGCTTCAAAGATCACTAAATGCAGTAGTCTCAGATGACCCCTGGTACAGTGACAAGAAGCTTGGGAGCATTATGCTTCTTTGCTCTTCATGATCTGGTAAGCTTTTAACTAACCCCAGTGGCGTCATTTTTTTTCTCACTAATAGAATAATATTTGTGATAATTTTTTATAATAACTAAAGTTTGCACCCATACAACTCCTCAGTATTGTTGGAACATTGTAGTATATTGTAACATCAGTGTCCCCATGATACTATTCCACTTGCACTTGAAGTCCTGGTACAGGTAAGGATACAAATAGTCAAAATCACCTCAGAGTCTCTCTAGTTCAGTATTGTCCATGCAGAATTGTTTTTAACCTCTTTGATGCAATCTGATCCAATTTTCCACAGTGTAAATACATCAATTTGCTGAATAAAGTCTTAATTGCGTCATGTATGATTTGTGAATATTTTATCTGCTACGCAATTTCCCCACTTACTAGTTATCTATGATGGCTTCTCCACATCACACAAAATATTCATCACCTGCCCAGCAAAGCCAGCTGTGTCCTTCTGTTATCCTCTGTTCAGGTGTCACAACCCAGGTTCTGCTGCACCATCTTTGTCATTTTCAGTGATCTTGAGCCGGCTGCCCTTTTCAGGTTTATGCAGCTGGCCCCTGATGATGTATGCATGATGTGCCCTTAGCCACTGTGTGTTCCTAATCCAGCCACTTTTGGTAGAAGGGATGTCATACTCGCCTGGGGGGGGGGCAGATGCAAAATTAAATAAAACAAGCAATACTTTTTATATTGCATATGGAGAAGGTGTCATGGACCTAAAATCACTTAGGTGGGCGAAGGTTCACTTTAAATTAACATGAGACTTGTGATATGAGAAAAAAAAATCTACCTATCAATATAACACCAAACGTATAAATAAAAAGAATGGCTACAGGTTGCCAGTCTCAAGTTTTTGCATTCCCAGTGGGTTTTGGTGAGCTATTCTTTGGACTGGGTTGTGGTGAACTGTCCCATTCCATTGGTGTCTGTATGGAATTTAAAAGCTAAGTGAACCTTTCAAAAAACATATAAATAAATGCACATTTTTACAGGTTAAAAAAAAAAGCGCATTTATTTTACTCCAGCCTGCAGAGCATTGTACCTGTGATTAGCAAATCACATGTGCAATGTCAGGCTCCTGCACAATCTTTCTTTAGCTTCATGCCCCTATCCCAGTACGGGCTTTCTGTTACAAAGCTTGAGGAAGAAAGACCGAACTACAAGTGCGCTTGCAGCCTGTTCAGACTACAAGTATGTCTGGCACGGTGACGGTGCTTGTAGTTTTTTTCATTCACAGATCTCTGTGAATGATTGATACAGCTCTGTGGGCAGAGCTGCACTTTTTTCAAAAAGTGACAACGGGTGTGGGGAGAGGATCCTCTGCTTGCTGTCACAGGGAGAGGGAATCTCTAGCAGCATGAGGCGGGTGTATATGAGCTATGCTATATGTTATACCCTAAAAATGGGTTTAATATGCTCCTAAAGGTGAACTTATCCTTTAACCACTTCCCATCCGACCTATAGACAAATTACGGCTGAGCGGTGGTTTCGTTATCCTGACTGGGCGTCTATTGACGTCCCCAGGATAACCCGCAATCGCTGGTGCGGTGTTTCAGTCCATGTGAAGTTCTTTATCACGTGATCAGCTGTGACCATCACGGCTGGTCACAGTGTAAACAGGAAGAGCCGTTGATTGGCAGACACGAGCAGAGGAGAGCCAATCAGCTGCTCTCCTGGCAGGGGGGGTCTGTGCTGATTATCAGCACAGTTCCCCTAGGATCACCACCCAGAACCACCAGGGATGCCACCAGGGAATGCCCACCCAGGGAGAATACCAGGGAAGCCCACCCTGACCACTAGGGAGTCCACCCTAGACCACCAGGTAAGGGGCAGAGTGCCCAACTTGGATGCCACCCAGGACCACCAGGGAATGCTTCCTAAAAAATGCCATTTATCAGTGCTGTATATATGTGCCTCACCATCAGTGCCAATCAGTACTTGCCTCATAAGTGCCTGTCAGTGTAGCCTCATTAGTGTCTGTCAGTGATGGAGAAAATGTACTTCACCAAGACCCACCACTAGGATCCCCTTGACACGACTATTAGTCGTGTCTGGGGGGGACGGTCCTCTCGTCGACTAACCGAGAGGAGAC